>KQ997096.1:398061-419201 GCA_001598015.1 Dorcoceras hygrometricum | reverse complement strand
AAGTCTATGTGTCCAAAGACTGATGAGGAGATAGAGAGTATGACACGTGTGCCATATGCCTCGGCAATAGGTAGTATTATGTATGGCATGATCTCAACTAGACCGGATGTCGCATATGCTCTGAGTGTCACGAGCCGCTACCAGGCCAACCCCGGCCAATTGCATTGGAAGGCTGTGAAGGATATTCTTAAGTACTTGCGAAGGACTAAGAATATGTTCATGGTCTATGGGGTGGTGAACTGAAATTGGAAGGCTACACTGATTCTAGCTTCCAATGTGACGTGGATGATTCGAAGTCTACCTCTGGATTTGTATTCAGGCTCAATGGTGGTGCTGTCTCTTGGAAGAGTTCCAAGCAAGACACCATCGCGGATTCAACCACTGAGGCTGAGTATATTGCAGCATCAGCTGCTGCTAAGGAGGCGGTTTGGATAAGGAATTTCTTCCAAGAGTTGGGCGTCATCCCTGATGGAGTTGGTCCAGTCCCGGTGTACAGCGACAACACGGGTGCCGTTGCGCAAGCAAAGGAGTCTAGGTCTCACCAAAGATCCAAACATATACTGAGGAAATACCACATAATCCGGGATATTGTGGCTAGAGGTGACATAGCAGTTGAGAGAGTCGCCTCTGTGGACAACATTTCTGATCCACTTACGAAGCCCTTGCGAGGACCGTTGTTGAAAAACATCGCGAAACAATGGGACTACGTCTGATGAGTAGTTGGATATAGGGCAAGTGGTAGATTGTTAGAGTAGATGCCCAACTAGCCAACTTGTGGCGTGTGGGTTTTTATTGACTCTTGTATATGACAGTCTTTATATATGTTATTAGCATTTATTTATGGCGTTCTTTATTTTCATTGTGTTATATGATGTTAAAAATTGTGTTGGATAAAGACCTAGAATGCACCATAGTGTATGTTAGATGTGATAATGGATATGATGGCTATCATGAAACACATCTAATAGTCACTGTGCATTCTGAATTCATTCCTAGTCGATTGGGCCGTCAAAATGAGGATAAGGCCGCCCGAGCTTGAGACTAGCGTCTGCGATGTGAAGTACCATGTTTCATTGGTAGGGAACATTGTGATGTTCTGAGCATGCAGATGGATAGTGACCTGGTGATCTATCGAACTACCCTCGTTCGGACTTTCCAAGTGGTTACCATTTGTCGAGTGGATAAGTCCGAGGTCTTGGTTGTACTGATTAGTCCTCACTACTCGAAACGTCATTGAGACTCTACATGATAGGCGTCTCACTTTGACCCGTTTTCCGACTCATTTGGGGTCATTAGGCGGCGGGATTGGGTGAGGTCCTGATGCATGTAGGAGTCGATGCTTCGTTGTCGAGGATTCACCGCTCGCTCTCATGCGTGGATATCCTATGCTATCTGAGGGGATAATAGTGTTTAAATCTCTGGCCAGAGTACTGGATGTGTTTTAGGTAAAAGGGTTTACCTAGTTACACTTGCGATGTCACTATTCGATCTCCAAGATGTATGCATAGCTATCGGATCTCTAGCGACTCTCGATTTACCAATGGTCGTTGATCTGATCGGGATATATGTGTTGAAAGGACCGTACTTTACGCTAACCACGACAAACTGGTTCTTGCAGGCACTATCAGTGATACCTAGGGGATCATGGCGCGATGTTGCTAGGCACTTTACCATGATCCGTTGGGCAAGTCGAAATTGTGATTTCGGAGCCACAATGGTTGTGGGCCCACGGCTAGCTGTATCCCTGAACCATTGAGGGTCACACAAGTACTGGATTCATGATTCCCGCACGGAAACTGAGCTCATTGTGTTGAGCATATGAGGAGAATTTTAGGGAGTGCGACTTCCTAAAAGTCAACAGGGGTCAAATTGCGATTTCCCAAAGTTGAGGGGCATAACTGTCATTTTGGTCTAGGTGGTCTGAAAAATTGTTTTCGCATCATAATAGTCAGTTTTGGAAACTGAGTCGATCGGTCCGATCTGATCGTCGATCGGAGTTATGATGAAGCCACGGTGATGCGGTTGAACCGAATGTTCATATATTGGACTGGGCCCGCCCCAAGTCCATTGGGCCGGCTCAAGCCCATCAATTATTTAATTAGACCTAGGGCTACCATGAGACACACACAAGATACAACCTAGCTCTCATAGCCGCCCACCCTCTCCCACATGCCTCACGCCGCCGTCGACCGCCCATCGCCGCCGTCGTCGCCCGGTTTTTCTCGTGATCGGACTTGTTTCGATCACTGAACCGAATGTTCATATATTGGACTGGGCCCGCCCCAAGTCCATTGGGCCGGCTCAAGCCCATCAATTATTTAATTAGACCTAGGGCTACCATGAGACACACACAAGATACAACCTAGCTCTCATAGCCGCCCACCCTCTCCCACATGCCTCACGCCGCCGTCGACCGCCCATCGCCGCCGTCGTCGCCCGGTTTTTCTCGTGATCGGACTTGTTTCGATCACCGCGACGAGGAGAATCTGTTCATGCTAAAATCCATCAGATCTTCTAGTGCAGATTAACGGAGGAAGATTGTTTCCGGTCGTGGACCTGATTGACGATCTACCGCTGCCTATCGTTTGAAGTGCCGGTTTCCTCGTGAAACTGGTCGGAGCCAGGTGCCTAGACGCCAGCAAGGTAGCAATTCGATAAACGCCCTATGAATGTTGATTGATTTTTGAATGTATTGAACGTTTCTCAGGGCAACTTTTGATTTCCGCTGCGCCCCCGAGAAACGGGATCCGGATCCGCCATTGTATGCCATCAGAAATAATTTTTCAAATGACTGAAAGACCAGTTGTCACTCCTAGTGACACTGATGAAGAAATGGGAACAATATTTGGAACAGATGTTGGTGTGCAGACAGAATCTTTTCAGACTGATTATTTTATGAAGGAACCAGAAGAGGAAAGGTACACCGAGGCAGTTGAGCAATCGGCAGATGAGGCGATGTCTCTGGAGGACATCTTAATGACAATTCCAGTGTAGATTCCATTACCTTCTGCTGGTGTGGAGATTACAAAGATCATTTTGGGCAAGGATATCAAAATTCCAGGAGTCGATGAAAGGACCTAGTACATGGCCAGTCTTCCACAGATTCCGGTGGATGATAAGGGGAAGAAGCCTCTTCTGGAGAAAGACCCAGTTAAGGGTAATCCGGTGAAGGAACAATTTTTGCTGATAGTCGCAGATATTGATCTGCTCGTACAGTTGAGGGAGCAGATCATAGATGACGTAGAACAATTCTTTAATTCCCTCAGTATCAAGAAGTTGCCACATTTGAAAATAGATGAGTCTTATTTTCATAAGGAGGAACTTGTTTTGTCTTGGGGAGAGGCAGAGTCGACCAGAGTAGCCATAAATAGGCGGTTGTATATTTTGACGAAGTACAGGGAAGTATTGATTCGAAAATTTTTGGACGCCCGTGTCTCAAATTTTGAACCCAGTGAAGGATCTTCTGCAATTGATCTTAAGGTGCTAGATATGCTTTCTGATTTTCATAGATTTATATTAGAAGACTTGAAAGATCAGGCCATGGCACACGGTCTTACATGGAAGAAACTGTGTTGCTCAACCATGAACTATAAGCCTATTACCAGAACAGTGACTCCTTCAGAAGTTGAGGTTCCACGACAACGCTCCTATGATGACACACTCCCTCCTATCAGTGATTTTTTTAAGATAATGAGAAGAGGTGGGGAGATGTTTGTATCGAAGCTGTTGAATTCTTTGCTTCTGGGAAACTTCTGTCAGTAGGATCTATCAATTTTTGCCGTACTCTTTCAGTTGTTGAGCCAGTTTTCAGTTTTGCATCTCGACAGCCGACAGTGTTTTCTTTCAGATTATCTCAGTTTTGCACAGTTTTTGTTCAGTACAGCTTATTCAGTAGTTTGAGTGCATCTGATCTTAGGAGTTTTCACAGAGGCATTAGCCCAACTGCGAGCTTCTATTGAACAAATCAAAGGCAGAGATGATGGTGATAAGCTCCGAGACACACTTATATTGCACCTCCACGACATTGAGAAGAAATTTACAGCACGCTTCGATGAACAAGACAGAGTGCTCCGGGCGTTGCGCAAAGATTCCCATGATAAAAAACATCTCTTGTCGCTGGATATCAAATCATCCCAAAAGCAACTCAGTGCTCAGGCCGCTACTGTAGCTATTGATGTGGTTGATGTTAGGAGGGTGGTAAAAGAGCTGGATGCTAAAGTGGCTGCTGTGGCCACAGGCTTGGATGATGTTCGCAAGGATGTTGAGGCCACCAAGGAGGCTATCTCCCACCAAATTCTGGACTTTCGTGCACAGGCACAAGAAAATTACCATATTCTTACCTCCCAGCTGAGCGAACTTGTGACTTATATTAATCGGGGCGGTAATGACAAAAAGGGGGAAGATAGTAGCAGCCGAGGACCTCAACCGCCTCTGGATGATCAAGACAGGCCTGATGGAGGCAGTGCCAGCAGAGGAAGTGGCTCTGGCGGTGATGGTAGGAGAAAAGGTGATAGTGGCAGATCTTCAAAACGAAGACGCAGTGGAGAATCGTCACCTTGCAACGTAAGATATGGACCATATCCTCCTACTGGTGTACCCAAAATGAGTGATGAGCATTGGGTGCTATGAAAGAAAGACTTTTATAATTTTCTTTGAACAAATCCTATGTACAATCTTCAGTCGATGAAATTTTTTATTTCAGCAGACCCAGTGGAATTTATCTTTGTCTATTTATATATCTCGGCTGCTAAGTTTTGTCATCATCAAAAAGGGGGAAATTGTTAGGATAAAATTTATTAGTTTTGGTGATAACAAAAATAAGATAAGTGTTGATGCAAAGTAACTACTGGTCATTCAGCTGTTGCAATTTACAGTATAGTATATTCAAACGTCAAGATAATTCAGATGTTGATATTCGGGAACCCTTCAGATGTTGGATTTATTCAGGTTATATCAGATCTTGGTATTCGGGAATATTTTAGCAGTTGGGTATTTATTTTCAGTAGTTAGCTACAGTGTTTCTGAATCAGTCGTTGGTTGTTACTTGGTTATAATCAGCCGTTGGATATCTAAGAATATTTCATACATTGAGTATTTCAGTCGTGGGGTATTCAGACGCAAGGTACATCTCTAAAAAGGATATTCAGACGATGGGTTATGTAAGGATTCAGATGTTGATTTGATATCAGACGCAACCATTCAGACGACATAGTATTTATTAACGAGTTGCAAAACTACGTCGTTTAGATAAGTTGAAACGACAGCGTATGGTTTTGCGCTAGAATTCATACGATGGATTAATGCGTAGATTCAGACGTTGGTTATCACTCAGACGTTGGAGTTACTTTGATACAAACAAGAAAATATTTCAGACGTTGAAGCTATCAACCGTTGCAAATACTCTATTGTTATTATGCTTCAACTGAAACTGCGTATTCGATTAGGTGCAAGATAGTCATCTTCTGTGTGAAGGGAAAAGCTGATTTCAGGAACAGACTACGAATTGATTCAAATGATATAAATATTCAAAATCAAAGGTGAAGATTGAATCGTACTTTTGCATGGAATTAAGGAGACAACGTTGGTACTATTTTGGGTAAATAGTACACATTTGCAGAGGGCGTTACACGGTGATTGCAAAAATATGGAAAACGACATTTTGGCTCTGACGGTTTGCAATTTACCTTGTAGTGGAGCAGAGATTACAGTTTCTTGGCTATCAGAATTTCAAAAGGGATTTTGTTCCTTTTACAGAATTATTTGACCGTTGAGCGAAGAGTATAAATAGCAGAAGTTTGAATTGAAAATTTACTTTCGTTCTCGACCACTTGCCGTTACTCTGCCATTTTTCTATCTCAATCATTCTCGAGCTTACTATGTGTTGAAGTTACTCTCAAGAAGCTCATACAACTCGAAGAACACAAGTTTTGATCTCCACAGAAATTTACCTTCGAGTCATTCTCTGGTTCAATCTTTTGAATCATGTTTCGTTGTTTAGAAACCAGAGAATTTACAGTCTCATAGATTTTTATTCCACTGTCATATTTTATTGAGTCTGTAATGAACTGTCTTTGTGAAGCAGTTCGAAAAACATCATTACGTTACCTATTTTCAGCAGCTGCATCTGCACTTTGTTTTTGGTGTCGCTAGGAGTTCACCTGGAGCGAGGCTCGGTGATCGGGTGTTTGTAGAAGGCCTGCATGCATCAAATCTTCTAGTGGTACCTTCCTGAAAAGTAAGAAGGGGAGACGTAGGATATTTATATCCGAACTTCCACAAACAAACTCTATCCCTTAACTTTTACATTACGCATTTACTTACTTGTTACACTGTTCACTGATCAATTGGCTTTATTCCGCACATATTTGTTAGCCAAGAAATCAGCCGTTAAACTGAGATACCTTAAGTCTGGTAACTCGTACTTAAGTTAAGCGGTTCTTGTAAAAATATTTTTAAACGGTTTCGAAAATATAAAAATACCAAGGAGTTCATTCAACCCCCCACACTGATCAATTGGCTTTATTCCGCACATATTGTTAGCCAAGAAATCAGCCGTTAAACTGAGATACCTTAAGTCTGGTAACTCGTACTTAAGTTAAGCGGTTACTTGTAAAAATATTTTTAAACGGTTTCGAAAATATAAAAATACCAAGGAGTTCCATTCAACCCCCCCCCCCCTTCTGAACTCCTAGGGCTGTTTTCGTGCCATATTAATCCTATCAAAGATGGTGGAGTTGCAAATGCGTGAAGCTGTTGCTGAGCACTGGAAAATTTTTCACAAGGATAAGCCGTCAGCCAACCAAGATATCATGGCAATTTGTATGCTGGAGGCTGAATTGGCAAAGACCAGGAAGAGTGTTAATCTGTTTCAAGCTAGATCCGGTCTGCCCGTCACTTATATGAGCGATCTACATACCGAGTTGCATCTTTGAAAATCATTCCAAGCTAAACCTGGGAAGAATATAAAGCTCAGCTTGCACAGCCTACCTACTCAACACCAGATAAGCGAACGGATCAGGAACAAGTGCATCATAATCCCGAACCAACAGCGGAAGGGAAGATTGAAGAGATTGCTCGGACTGTTGAGAATGTGGAGGAATCAGAGACTCCAGAGAAGGAACATTTTGGTTATGTGGATGGACAACAGGTAATGGAGCAACCGGCTCCTGAGGAATAGGACCAGCCTCGAACGAGTCCAACCCTCTCTAGTTCAAGTCATGATTCCTCTGCACAATTTACTGTCCACAACGAGGACATTGTGAATAGTTTGTGTCCTAGTCCCATTCCCATGCGAATAATGAGGACATTCGGGGTTCCTATCTAGGTTCCTGTACTGATCCCAGTCTCAATATGAGCCCTAGTCTTAATCTGGGTCCCATCCCATCTACATTACAGCTGGTTGTATATACTGAAAATAAAGAAGAGATTAACCGCACAACTCGCTAAGACGACAATAGTTCTACCCAAGATGGTCCGCAGCAAGTCATTTTTTCTAGTCCCCCAGCAAATATTAATGCTGATATTAAGCTCAAGGAGGTATAAAAAGTCGTAGCTTCACTGTATTCAAAGGTACAATCCATGGATTCAAAATTCGTATCTTTGGACTCCAAATTTGAGGAATTGTTGAATATTTAGACATTCATGAAGCACAACTTTAGTGTCTAACAAGCACGTTTTTTATGAAAATATGGATACGGTGGCCGCCAATGTTGCTTCTTCCCAGACATCGTGGGAAACAAGACTTGTTCGTCAATTCACTGAGAATCAGCTGCAGATTTCCAGTGTCTAGATTTTGTCAAATTACAGCTGACAGAATTGATTAATCACCTCAAAGAAATTGGTGATGCCAAAAAGGGGGGATGACCAAGCAGTAAAAAGGGGAAGGGACGAGCAGCAGTAAAAAGAGAAGATGGTTTTGACCAAGGGCGGGTTTAGCTGTTTTAGTCTAGTCTTTTGTACAGACGAATATTGTATATATTGTTTCAAAGTCTAATAAAATATCTTTTTGTCCACAAGTTTTGTCATCACCAAAAAGGGGGAAATTATTGGAGTTAATTTCAGAATTTTTCGTGAAGAGAAATAAAAGAGATTAATCGGCTCAAAGGCACAAGATCTGGACAAAGTTTACAGCATTGAATACAGAAATTAGATCGGAGAAGATCCAAGCTGGTTAAGGTCAAACCAGCTCAGGAGATTTAGTTGCGCTGAATAACCAGCAAAGGTAATCTAGTCGAGCTGGTTAAGGTCAAGCCATTTCAAGAAATTCAATCTTGAAAGAGTTAAGACAGATTGAAATTAAATCAGTTCTGAAGAGCAGTAAAACAGGGGTTTACAGTTGAATAGAACAGCTCGCAGTGAAAAAGTGATATAATAGACCAACTGGAGACTATCTTGGTAAACCAGCTCGAAGAAGATTGGTTCTACAGGTGTTATTGTACTAAAGATATGAAGTGAACAAAATTGTTTATCGGGGTTAGAAAGGATAAGGTCAAGAGCAGATCGGTGTAGAGCAGACTGGAACAAATCAATGTATAACAGATTAAAGTAATTCCACGCACAGACCGGTTCGATAAATCAGCTAAGTGAAGAAAACGTAGAAAAATTTAATTTCAGAATGTTTGAGGCTACGTACAGATTGATGTGATACATTTGACCTCTCTACATTTATGTGTAGTTGTTGGAACTACTTTGAGCTAATTCTAGATATGCAGAGATTTGGTTCAAACTGAAGATGGCGCTGATTTGCTAAAAAGGGTAATGCATATAATAGAGATGTACGAACATCGTACATGCATTTATGTCGTTGCAGGTTTTTAATTTGGATACATTCGACGTGTCCACTAGTAACATTTATTACCGTTGTATCCAAAGAGTATAAATACAAGAGCTGATCAGCTGTGAAGTTGCTACGAGAACGAACAAGTTACAAATCACGAGCTACAAACCTACAAGATTTCAAGAGACAACTAGAACAAAGTTTCTCTGTAAAACCAGCTCACAGCCTGTAACGCCCCAGATTTAACGACTGCTCCCACTTTACCAACACTGATCTTTTCAGCGTGTTTTTTCCTCACTCGCACGCACCTTGAGAAACTTCCGAGGGGGTCACCCATCCCAAAATTGTCCCAGGTTAAGCACGCTTAACTTGGAGTTCTTTAGTGATGAGCTGCCGAAAAGGAGATGCACCTTGTTGGTATGAGTAGTACCAACTAAATCTGATAAGCCTTCCTCAACTTAACCTCAATTACATCTATAACTTCCCAGTCTCGTAATCCCTCTCATTCCGATGTAGGATCGGTTCATTCATGTGGCCCTTCACCTCTAGAAGCCTGCCAGGAGCCGCTCATTGCCGTGAAACCTCTTGGCACCGTCGATCACTCCCCGCCCTCTTTTGAGCCCCGGACCTCACATTCCCACCAGCTTCCGCTTGGTTCGTCGCCGAACCACACCGTACTAAGAGAGGTCGGCTCTGATATCAACTGTAACGCCCCGGATTTAACGACTGCCCCCACTGTACCAACACTGATCTTTTCAGCGTGTTTTGTCCTCACTCGCACGCACCTTGAGAAACTTCCGAGGGGGTTACCCATCTCAAAATTGTCTCAAGTTAAGCACGCTTAACTTTGGAGTTCTTAAGTGATGAGCTCCCGAAAAGAAGATGCACCTTGTTGATATGAGTAGTACCAATTAAATCTGATAAGCCTTCCTCAGCTTAACCTCAATTACATCAATAACTTCCCAGTCTCGTAATCCCTCTCATTCCGATGTAGGATCGGTTCATTCATGTGTCCCTTTGCCTCTAGAAGCCTGCCAGGAGCCGCTCATTGTCCGTGCAACATCTTGGCACCGGCGATCACTCCCCGCCCTCTTTTGAGCCCCGAACCTCACACAGCCAGTGACACACGCACAGATTACTTATTCAATTATTTGTGTCACACAATCTTCTGTACACAAACTCTGTAGTGTTGAGCCTTCACTGTAAATCGTAAACACAGAGTTTTGAGTGCTAGATTTGCACAACCAGCTTAATGCTGAGTTCATTATATTTGCGAACCAGATCATGGGTGTGGATTCGTTGGTTGAGTGATAAGAGTTCTTGCAGCTGCTGGCTGTTGGATCGGGTTTGTACAAGTGGTTGTATAAATCAAATCTTCTAGTGAAAATCATTCCCATTGAGGAAGAAGGGGATACGTAAGAGAATTAACTCCAAACTTCCAGAAACAAATCTCTTCATCCCTTATCTTTCACATTCACGCATTTATCCAAATGTTCACTGTTGAATCGATGTTTCTTTCATATAAAATTAATTTTATTACACGAGACAACAACAGTCACTGAGAATGCTCTAAGCTGGTAACTCGGCTTAGAGGTTTGCGTCGAGCAGCAAAATCTTTTAAAACAGATTTTTGACCAAAATCCCCTCCCCTCTGAACTCCCGAGCTTGTTTTTCGATCCTAACCATATATAAGTGCTCTCTCATGTCCAACCAGACTACGTCAATATCATCTAAACATCTGACTTGCATCAATGAAATATAGTGAGCTTAGAGGCCCACCAAATAAATTCGGCGATAACAAATAATAAATAATACATTGAAATATATAAAACATTTTTAAATAAAATACTGACAATTCATCATCGTTTTATGAAAAAACTTTCATAAAATCCTTCAAAAATCCCTTGACCTCAAAAATAAATCGTTCAATCGCAAAAAAAAAATCCTTTACACTATCAATTAAGTTTATGATGTGTGGCTTTGAAATTTCCTCCAGTTACCAGTCATATTCGATTAATCAAGCATACAAGTATCCAGATTTTGGTTGGACATCCTGACCCGAAGATTGACATTTATACACCCGTAATCAGTCAAGTGGGTGGGGTACTCCGACCCATCCACTGACATCCACACAACAATAATCTGTAAGAACTTATGCACGAGTCATTAAAATTCTCAAAAAAAAATTTCATCGAAATACTTTTTCCTCTAAAAATACTTTTCCTCTAAATAATTCTCCATGAAAGTCGTTAAATTTCTTAATAAATTTTCATTGCTACAAACCAAACACTAAAGCCTTTTTTTTTTTGGAACGATACACATACATCCGCATGCATGCTCCTACCCCTTACATATTTCTTTATGAAAAACACTGGAAACACATACAGAACCAAGCATCGACTTTACACACACAAAAAAAAAAGGAGTAGGTTGAATAGGAATGCACAGTGGCAACCCCTCTTATTCTAAAAGTTTCTTAAAAAATAACGGTAGCATACTTTGCCATCAAGACCTCGAAGGAATACAATCTCACCACTTATACATGGCCGCTACAAGGAATGCAGCTGCACCTTTATTTTGAGCATTAATCCAAGAGGATCGACATCGTAATTTCAGTCATGTCTTCCATAACATATACAACACAAAGAAAGAGGGAATGCACGCACAAAATAGTCTCACAAACTAACGCACCGAAGCAACAGGGATGCATGCACAGCAAGCACCAGGGTGCATGAATTCGACAGCGCTCGCAAGCTGCACCAGTCACCTCTTTTGGAATGGTCACACATGAAGAGAGTAGCTTGCGGCAATCAGAATGATGAGCTTGGGAAACCAGTCTTCGACCAAAGGTATGCTGCATTCACGGGAATCGCTCATGGTTCGAAGGCCACATCCCACTGTTGTACATACGTGTCCTTTGAACCTCTTCTACCCAAATCGATACATTACATACGACACAAATATGCATACCAACCGATGGCACCCTACGAGAAAACCGAACCATGAATGCTCCCATTGTCATTCGAAAATTCAGCACAATTCAAAGAACAAAGAACAAAACAATATTGATGTAACCGAATTTTTCCCAGCCAATGAGCTGCCACCAAGTCAGACCTTCTGGTCGGGAGGTAGGGTGATCTGTGTTAGGCAAAAGAATGGTAATAACATACACAATACATAATAACAAGAAATAATCAGATTGAAGAATCGTCAGGAACAAAAAGTAAATCGAGGCCTGTGTTCTAACACAGTTCCCTTAAAACAGATTCACCTCGCACCAGTGCTTCCGAAGACCAAGCTACGCGTGGTGTCTGTTTCCCAGGGTACAACGACGGAACCGAGCAGCTAACCGAAAGCACGAGGCTATGCTACACCGGCTAACTGAACCGCACCTGCACTATATCAGCGTGGGAACGTGGAGAGAATGGAGAGAATTTAGAGAATGGTGTGAATGGTTGTTCTTTGGAATGAAGAATATTGCTCCTATATATAGGGAAATGTGTGACTCTTCAAGTGCCTATATTGAATACACAATCAATATATTGTGTCTTTCGTGCATGTGAAGAGTCACGGGCATGTGAAGAGTCACGAGCATGTGAAGAGTTTTCATTATTCCAACAATCCCCCACATGAATGAAAATGTCAATGATAGAACTCTTGCGATACAGTTTTATGGTTGAATCCTTCATAGGAGAGGTAGACATGCTGTCTTTGAACCTTCCCTCGTAAAGCACATCCATTTACTGGTGAATAGTAGACATGTTGTCTTTGAACTGTTCTACCGTTTGTGTAAGTCAAAATGCACTTCACACAGGATTCGTCCTGATACAATTCAGTTATCATGATTGTGTTCTTTTTTGGCAATGAACACCTGCCTGGTTCTGCGAGAGCTTTTAGAATTGAGCCTTGCAATTCCTTTGCAGAGACATAAGCAAAGAAAGAGCACAAAGAGATAACAAGCTACAGATGCTTATTCAAGCTCTTCATTGTTTTTTAATTTATAGAATATTTTTTGATGTAGCTATTTCATATTTTTTGTATTTATTTCATATGTGTGCCGGATAAAATAGGATTTGTATGGAACAAATCAAATTAGTCAAAAGTCTTTCATTTTATTGACAGCCTGCACGTTGTTTAGACGAGATACTAGGAGTTAAATTCCGGTGCTGTCCTGATGAATGATTTAGGATACTTTGTATCTTACTCAAAGCCCTCTAGTGGATACCTCCATTTTGAAAGAAGTGGAGACGCCGAAAATTCTTCGAACTTCCAGAAACAAACATTGACTCTCATCTGTACTTTCATTTTCAGTTTTACAGTTCACTACTTGATTGGATCTTTAAAAATAATATTTTTATTTCTCAACAAAGTAAATTAGATTGATACTGGAGTCACCTTCTAACCAGCTGATTCTAAGACTATTTTTAAAACAAAATTTGAAAATATTTTATTCACCCCCTCTAAATTTGATCTGGTGTGTTTCAATCCTACAAGTGGTATTAGAGCGTGGAAAACTCAATTTTCGAACAAAATCAATTTTAAAATCTCATTCATATCTTCCATTCACGTAATAAAATCCGTATGTTTCCGACGGAATTTTGTAATGATTGGAAAATTCACATTTGGCAGCCCAAGATGATGACATATGTCTAATCATCACAGATGGGCCAATGAAGATTTTGAAGGCAAACACTACTACAACAATATCAGACTGGGTTCCTCATATCATTGAAAATCCAAGATATGAGTGGGCTGCAGAGAAACGGAAAGACAACCTCGACAATGTGGCAAAAGATAGTATCTACAAAACTTTGGACAAAAACATGTTCAGCAAAATAAAGATGTGCCCAATGGTGAAAGATATCTAGGAAAAGCTAACTCAGCTTTCTGAAGGAAACAAACAGACAAAAGAAAATAAGCTGACGTTAGCCATCCAGAAACTCGACGTGATAAAGATGAAGCCTAGAAAGACGATTGTAGAATTCGATGAGCGATTCAGCGGCATAGTGATTGAGCTCGCAACTTTTAAAAAAGAGTACACCAATAGGGAGGTGACCTTTAGGGTGATGAGAGCTCTACCCAGAGAGTGGAACATGAAGACTATGGCCGTGAGGAAATCAAAAGACCTAAATAAGCTTGAACCATGACTTTTTTGCTGATATGAAGGCCTATGATTTTGAGCTGGAAAACAGATCGTAGCTAGTACCATCCAATTCGCAACCAATAAAGGAGCTTGCTAATACTGAGGAATAGCCTCAGAAAATTGCAAAACAAATCAGCAACGACGCCATGTCCCCCTTTGACAAGAAGTTTGAGAATTCATGAGAAGAAATCATTCTGTAACGAACCGTACGCTATAATTTTACTATTTTTTTAAATAAAATGCGGATAAAACATTCTTTAAAGTATATAAATTTCAACCCTTAATAATATTTCCTCAACATCATTTTAAAACATAAACAAATAGATATCTCAAAAGGTTAAATCATTCATATTGGTTTAAAAATCAGGGGAAGTAAAAAGTTGCGGAAAACTGAACATGTCTAATAAAATAAGTGAAAGCATCTGAGTGGTCACGGGGTAGCAGCTGCGGCGGGCGATCAGAGGTCCTCACCACCAGTCGGAAAAAAGTCATCTGCAATATCACCTGCACCATTTAAACCTAGTAAGCCTAAAGGCCCAACATTTTCTATCTTATAATAACAAGGTACATATAATAAAACCACATGCAAGCACATACATAGTGAAATAGCTTTAAAACATGCATGCATGAATGATCGTGAATCATTGAATCAAAACTATTTGTAACAGTACATGATCGTATCATAACATAATGAGGCATGAACATAGCATAACATAAAAGACGTGTGAGTCGTATCCATGATGTGGGTGCCATCACATTAACGATTGATCAATCTTAAGAACTAATGTATGTGGCGATGCGGTTCACCCGACCTTACCTCAGGATTCCTCACACCTCTATGCTGCCACTTCCCCATGACTTGAACACATGGATCCATAAGCTCATCATAACATTAACAGAGGTTCATCGGGCCCGGTATCCCGATTCCGCTCATCATTACTTGCCACAAACCACTTCAATCCCTCAAAAATTATTTTCTTTTCTTCTATGCCCTATAACATTTCGTAAAACTTTCATGATGCGTGTACGTCATAAATATGCAATTTGAAAGGATTAGCTCGTCAAAATATATTTAATTCCTTCATTAAACTTTAACATATTCATACACATAAAATACTACATACATAATTAAATATATATTCACGGGCTTTTACATTTTTTTTCATCCCACAGTCAAGGACTGATTCAAGTGAATGGCCCACTAATTCTAAGCCCAAAAGCCTAGGCCTGGATCTTAAATTATAACTTAACCCCAAACTGGATTTGACCCAATAATCTCAAATTTAATTACAAAATTGATAAAAGTACTCGTCCTTCAACTTAAAATCAGACATTAAAACTTGATAAAATAACAATCCCATTGACTAAAAATTAGACTTTAAAATTTGACACAATTATTAGGCTTGTAATTAAAAAAGATTTTGAATTTAAAAGTTGACTTAAAATATTATGCCAAAACGCTTAAATTAACTTTAAACTTTAAAATAAAAATACCCGATCCAAAAATAAAATAACTCGGACCCGACTTAAAATAATTTGACCTGACCCTCAACTGACCTGACCCGGTCCAGCTGGACCAATCCACCCGGACCAATCGAACCGACCGAACCACTAAACCCTAGCCGTTGGCCGAACCGAACGAACCACTAAACCCTAGCCAACAACCACCCGTGACTTCTTCCCTTCGTTTGCACTATTCCGGACGCCCTTGGCCGGAACCCTGCTGGAAAGACCACCCCCAGGTCCGGAAAGTTCCTCTGGACCGAGCCACGGCCCACACCATGGCTCGCATGGCCCGGTCGACGCACGCAAAGGAGGCCACCGAGCGCCGCACGAGAAAGCGGCCAACTTGTCTCGGCCTTGGCTCGACCAGGCGATCGAGCCCCCCCCGCCTTCCACCTAGCCTTGGACCACCACTGGACCACTATGACTCGAACCAAGCCCCATGAACCGCCATGACCGAAGCACATCAAGAAATGAATCAAATAAGTGTTAAAAAACCGTGATACATGCATGGATCTCAAACAACAAGCATAGATCTAATCATAACATGTACAAATCATGCAACATTAGTTAAAACAGTGTAATATGATTTAAATGGTGAAAAAGAGGAAGAATAGAGCGTGCCTTTTTGAAGAATTGCGTAGGATACGTGTTACCGGGACGGAGGACTCGAGATAGGGACGATCAAACTTGAAACCACACCAAAAATTTGATGAAACTCGAGCTAAGATGATACAATACCTGTGAGGATTGAGAATTTAGATTATTGATTAATTGATTTGATTTGGGAATTAATCACGTAGATTTTGAAGTCCCTACTGATTTTGAGCGTTGATTTAATTTTTGGGAATTTCAATCGTAGCGATTTTGATGCAAAGCTGTTAACAGTACGCTACTGTAGTGGAGTCAACGCAGGTCAACCTTACTGTAGCTCGCTGCTGGTGGAATTGGAATCAGCAGAGGTGATGTAAGCGTGACGCAAGGAGAGCTGCTGGTTTTAGTTTCAAAGTTTGAAGTTGCTGCTGGCAGATGTTGCGATTAGCGTGAGATTGAACGAGGAAGTGACACATGTTAGTCAACATTTTTGGAGTGTTGACTATTGAATTAAGCAGTTGCGCTTGTGAACAGTGATCAGCTGATGGTTTGTGGAATCAGTCGCAAGAGCTGTCGATAGATATGATGACGTAGGCGTGACGTATTCCTTGCTGCTGGTAGTAGTTTGCGTTGCGATGGTTGCTGCTGACTAGCAGGCGCGCAAATACTTTTATGTTGAAAAGTGACGTCGTTTGGATTAGTAGATGCGTCGTCGTTTTGAGTGACTTCGCGCGACCAGCAGATGGATTGTTTTGGAGAGAGAGCTGTTACCAGCAGATGGTCGTTTTGCTTGCGAGAGCTGTTGTCAGCTGGTGTATTGCTACGGCGTCGTTTTGATAAGTTGGAACGGTGTCGTTTTGGAGTTGTTTTGTGCGATTGCTTATTTGTTGCTGCTGCTGGATTTAGCGAAAGAAAAGAGGGCTGCTGCTGATAGACTCCTGCTGGTTACTTCGAGTGATTTCAATGATCAGCAGGCGAGGCTTTAAGAGGTATTTATAGAAGTGTTGATCGACACTTAGAATTATTTTGAGCCAGATATTTCTTATCTCTTCTTCTCCAAACCCTCGTCGAGCTACTGTTCACCGTGAATTTCCACGGCCGATTCCCAACGCATCCAGCCTCTGTTTTTGAAAATCTTAGTGGCGCTGGATTCCCCTTGCTTAACTCTTTCGTTTGCTACCCATTTGAGACGTTGTATTTGCGGTGGAAGTGGAAACGCGAAGCTACTGGAGTTCGAAGCTTTTGAGAAAAGTCTGTACGTGAGTTCTTCTGCTAGCGTGAGCTTTTGGGTGAGCATTCCTGGTAGAATTGAGCTCTGTTCTTGTAGCTAATTCCTGCATAGAAGTGTAGGAATTGAATTAGACTTCTGGCCGTAGGATTAGCGTATTTATGATGAGATTGAGCTAAGATATTAGCTATGTTGTAACAGATTTCAAGTTCCAAGAAGTTCCTGCTGCATGATTTGAGCCAGGAGAAATCTGTTAGGTAAATTGAAGAAGAAAGGTACGATTGAGCAGCCCTTAGCAGCTTTGAGCGTGAACTTGTCTATATTTCAATGTTGTGAAGCCCGTGACTTTGCTGCTATGTGTTTACGTGGAACAGTTTGATGAATTGCTTGAGCTATACATTCTGTTGCACGTATTATGAATTGTATGCATTAAGCATTGATATTGAATGACATTCATGCATACATCTCGAGCCTGAATTGATAGATTGATTTGATTACCTGATTGGGTGCCACGTTGTGACTGGCCGACTGTTGAGTCGTGTCCGAAAAGTCCAACGCTATCGTCGGAGTGGTGACTACCGGATTCGAGTGTCTACCACCGAGCTGTGATGGGCTGACGGGCCCCGATGATTTCCACCGGCTGATTGGCTGTGAGTGGTATAGAGGCTTGATTTGAGTTTCTAGTTGATAGACTGTTCTAGCTATCCGATTTCTTGATAGCCCTCATGCATTCATAGCATTGATTTATAGCATGTTGCATGTTTATCTGCTTTGATAGCTCTTCGTACTGAGGCTTGACCTCGTACTTCTTTTCTTGCTTTTGTTGTTTGGGTCTGCGTTACCCATTTGCAGGAGTTTCAGGTAACCTAGCTGGGCAGAGTGGAAGTTCAGCTGGTCGATCCCCGCGTCCCTGTGTCCCAGTCTATTTATGATATGTATTGAACCGGGGGATGCCCCGTGTTATCGTGTATTTGGGGATCTGTATTTTGAATTGATTTTATGTGGTTACTTGTTGTATGAGTTTGAGTTAACTCATATTTGAGTATTGAATATTTCGAATGAATGATTTTGAAGTTCAGGCCCATTGTATTTCGAAAAATTTTTAAGCCCTGATTTTAAGTTTCCGTGTTTATGCGCTTATTATGTGTTAATTGTTAGTAATTAGCACGGGGCCTGACAATACCCTTATTTTATGCCCCTAGGCTAAAAAGGTCGTGAAGATGAGAGGGAGTGGGAGGGAGGCTAGGGTTTTCGAAAATATTTAGGGTTGGAAATGAATGGTGTTCCAAAAGAAACCTCTCAATATTTTAAATTTAGAAAATAAAAGATTTTTCCCTCATTAACCCCCACTAATTAAAAATGCTAATTAAAACTCATACTTAAACTTTGAACTTCTAATTTTCGTAATATAAAATCCTCAAATTTTTAAAATGTAGTAGAGTTCATTAAATATCCCGTATAGGCGAAAAACGGGTTCCCCTTGACATATATACATAAAATCTTACTTTTTCGTAAATACTGCTTAAAAATAATAATTTTTTATCTTAAAAATATGAGGTCTTAAAAATTCAAATAAACTTACACCTCGATCGTCCACATTCTCGTCCACGCGTTCGCAACTCAATCAGGCTAATAACATGGCATGAACACCTTAAAAAATTAAATTTACACTTAATCACATAAAATGACACATAATTTTCAAAAA
This sequence comes from Dorcoceras hygrometricum, assembly GCA_001598015.1. Taxonomy (NCBI): domain Eukaryota; kingdom Viridiplantae; phylum Streptophyta; class Magnoliopsida; order Lamiales; family Gesneriaceae; genus Dorcoceras; species Dorcoceras hygrometricum. Next base: position 400,252 of record KQ997096.1, on the reverse strand, counting down.
AATAATTTTTCCCTAATCATGCACATATTCTCACGTAATCAGGATTTCTGGGTGTTACACATTCACCCTCCTTTTCAAACAAAAATCATAAAAATTAACAGAACTTTACTGTTTATCGTACTTTAATTGTGGTAGGTCCGAGCATTTCATAACTGAATGCACAAAGACTAAGAAGGATTAAAAGAAGTTCTTAGAGTATGTAACTAGCTAACTTGTGACATGTGGGTTTTTTTGTTGACTTTATGTAAACAAATATTGTCAGGCCTCGTGCTCACAACAGATAAACACATGCGGAAGCTATCAAAAAGGGGGGTAAAATTTTCGCTTTTAGGCCCGACGGATAGAAGCATATAATTTAAAATACGACAATACATAAAATAAGTTTACCAATTCAAAACAACCAACAACAAAGCATACATAAGTACATCATGTATCAAACTCCCCTACGGGTACAACAACAAAGCGCAGGGCATCCCCCTGGCCAGCTGATACATATATATATATATGCTATATGCTACTGGGACACTAGCCACCTCCTGGGGCACCACCAGCTGGGTTAAACACAACAAAGAAACAAACAAAGCCCCGGAGGGACATGGGGTCAAACCCCAGTACGGAGAGCAACTATAAATCAGCAATAAGCAGCAAGAATAAAAATGCAGATTCTATGCATGAGATGCTGGACAACAACCCAAAGACTCCAACCGAAAAGGAAGTATAAGCACAGCTCGACTGAATCTGCAATAAATGGTGGCCACTGGGTGTGTTCCAAGTGTGGTAGCTAGCCACTCGCCAGGACACAACACCTGAATACCAGATGCATCCAACAACTCGGCCTGATGTTGCCCAACCTATGAACTGTGGTAGTTAGCCACTCGGCGCATAGGGGCTAACATAACCCAGCAGGGAGATGAGAGTGCGGTATTGCCGCTCGCCCTCGCAACCTGGTAAGAAACAGAACAAGAACGACGCAACGATGGCAATGAAACTGGAATGAGATGCAAATACGTGTATACACATGCTGGACAATAACAAGCATATCAACATATGCACGACAACAATACCAACAACATGTACACAACACATAACACACGGCCATCTCATAGATCGGCAGCCTCAACAGGCAAATAATCACATAACACGCAAAGCCATCTCACAATTCATCCAAGCCGTCACGTTGCTGAAATTTACAAGATCAACCCGTACCTTAATTTCCTCAAAGAACAAAGCAACTCCCTGCCTGCACAAATCTGCCCAAAACACAATACACAGATTTTAGGGAAAACAGCCAAACTCACGGCCAATTTCTCAAGAGCTCACGGCTGGAAATCAGAGGCACAAACTAGCCTTCACTCCTACCCAATCAACTTAACAGGAAGCTTAAAACAAGTTCTAGAACAAGATCTTAACCTTGATCGAAAGCTACCTGAACTTCGAAAAGCACGAACACAAACAGCAACTTCGTGCTTTCGCTCCAGCCAAAGACAGCCTCTAAAATGGGTACGAGGTGAAAGGGCTTCCCAAGAGGAGTCCAACGCTACCTCAAACGTGAAAAACGGTGGCCGGAATCAACGGGGATCTACCGGAGAAGCTCACGGTAAATAGTGACAAGGGTTGAAGAAACAGTGAACGAAGTCGAGAGAATTATTTTCTAAGTATGGGATTTTGTGAAAAGAAACGAAGCCAACGCTTCTATTATAAGCGCAAGAGTTCTGCTAATTTATTCCACCGACCAAAACAGCTTTCAAAGCTTCAAATAGTCAACAGATCTCTCAAAACCAACGCAGGCGCTAAAACACACTAAAATCCCCAAAACGACGTCGCATTGCACCACCGGGAGAACTGCTTACGTAAGAAAATCTGCTATACAACACAACGGGAGGAAATGCACACGTCATCAAATCTGTTCGCTAAACCAGACTTCGTAAAACGACGGCGTAAAGGACTTCTCGCCACTACCAAATCTCTCAACAGCAACGCTTACGTCATCCCCACTACACCAACACGCGATGCTGACGTCATAAGATCTACCAACAGGTTCACCGAAAGATCTCTCAACGGCAATGCTTACGTCAGCCAAACGACGACAACACACGCTGCTGACGTCATGAAATCTGCCACCAGATTTCACCCGAAATTCGAAAATCTCGAAATTTCCAGAATTGCTCCAAATGCAATTTCAGACCCAAAA
>KQ997096.1:354985-389859 GCA_001598015.1 Dorcoceras hygrometricum | reverse complement strand
CGACAGCAACTCAAAATTTTTTTTTTTGTTTTTCGATTTCAAACGTTGAGATCTGATGCAATACAGGCAACAATGTATTGAAGGATCCAGACAGCTCGTGTGGATGTGTGATATGAAGGCCCGACAGCTTTTCAACGAGCCCAGTCATACGAACCCCATGCTCGCGGACCGAAGTCCCATTGCGCATGCGGCTCGTCATAAGCTCCTTGACAGCCGTGAACCTCTCATGTCGAGAGTTCTCCCCATACAGTTCTTTGAGATGAAATAGTATGTCAGCAGCATACTTTGTCTTCTCAAAGCACCGTTGCATTTTGTTAGACATCGATGCCATCACATAGCATCGAGTCTTAAGCTCTTCGTCCCACCATTGCTGAAGCGTCACCAGCTCCTCAGGGCTGATATCAGCAGGGGCTTCCTTCGGAGGGCTCTTCTCTATCGTATAAAGAAGTTTCTCCGAAGCCAACACAATGTTGAGGTTTCGAAGCCAGTCTTGGTAGTTCAGACCGGTGAACTTGTTGCTATCCAGTATAGCAGCGAGTGGGTTTTTGATCGAAGACATTATAAATGCAGTTATACTGAAAAGAAAAACATACATGCATTACTAACTATATATGAAATAACGCTAAGACATAAAACAAGGTCGTTTAGTTCTATGAATTACCCTTCCACTATTTTAACGATTTCACCACCCTCTAATGAAATCGAGAAAGCAAGTTTCTTTAGTGGGTACACGGAGCCCCATCAAGCGATCATGGTCCCGAATAATATCAGCCAACCACGACCCCCAAAAGGTAGTTTCCGATTGCAACTGGTGCAACCTCCATGTATTCACCTCACGTCCAGTACGGCAACAATTGTCAATGGCGTGGACAGCTTTCCGGCATACATAGCCCCCTCAATAATATGAGTCGGGCCATGTATATGGGTAGCATCGGCGTACACCCATTGTTGATGGAAGGTAGGGATAATTTAAACAAATTTAAATCCCCTTTGATTTATCGAATAAACTTTTATCTTGATATTAGTTTTAAATCATATTTAAAATGAGGGATTTTATTTTCGAAAAGTTTGGTCTTATGCAATATATTTTAAATCATATTTAAAACATGCGAATTCAACTAAGTATATATCACATATATAAACATTGGGATGATCGATCGCGAGAGCTATGCGGTCCGTGGTTGCCAATCACGGATCTGGGTCCAATCCTAGGTGAAATGCAATATGCAATGTAATCCTATTACATTTGCTTCCGGTTTTACAGATCTTAGGTCTTCAATATCTATGATCGTCATCGGGCCCACCATCTTCAAAAGTCCTCCCACTAAGTCTAGTAATTTACAATAAATTTCCATGACACATAAGGGATACATTTTAAGGGGTGGGAACGGGCCACAAACAAACCCACTGTAATAAATGATAATCAACAATATTTAATACAACCGAAATCGCAAAACCTAAAGCATACACCTAACACATTGGGGCATGGCTCTCGATCATCCCAATCATGCAATCAATCTAATTAATATGCATAAATTAAATAATCAAATTATTTACCGCAAAATCATATTTTAATCATAAAATCGCATTTTATAATAAAATCGCATTTTGTCGATAAAATCAAATTTTAATCAACAAAATCATATCTAATTATAAAATCATATTTTACAATCAAAATCGTATTTTGCAATTTTAATTACATCATATTGGGCCAAAAACAATTTTGGACCCAAAATTTCAAAAATTTCAAAATTGACCAAAACCGGCCTGATATCGAATATCAGCCCGAAAACTTCATGTGCTGCCCGGGACAGGCCCGAACTAAACCTAGAAGTAAAATTCAGCCGTCGCAACAATCTGCCGGAGATCGTCGCCGTGCGGCCGCCGCCGCCACCATGCATGCGCGCGGCACAAGGCCGCGCGCCACCGCGACGTGCACGGAGCATGGCGCACTTTGCGCCAATTATCGCGCAACCATTTGCGCGCCCAGCAGCCCACGGCCGACCTCCTCCCGGCCAATGTTTGCGCAATCGTGCGCGGGACAGCAGCAACAATCGACCGGCCTCCATGTGAGAAGGAAGCGCCCAGCGTCGGCCATCATCAGCGCAACGTCTTGCGCTGGACAAGGCCAGAGATCGCCTCCCTTGCGCGGCCAGCGCGCAAGTCACGCGCACTCATGTGCGCGAGAGAGGGGCGGCGCCCGCACACGCCGCTGGCTCTTCACGGTAGGCGGCGGTAGATTACGTCTAATCAAGTCCACGACCGGAAGGGAGACTCCTTTGTCAGCCTGCACTAGAAGGCCTGACGAGATCAGCGCGGATGGATACTCCTCGAAAAGTTGGCCGGAACAAATTCCTGCGAGGGGCGGCGGCGGCGATGGTGGTGGCCGGCGGCAGCGGCTTTGGGAGAGGAGGGGGCGGCCGAAACCTTAGAGTTGGAGGCTAGGGTTTTGTTATGATTGTGTGTAGTGTATTAAGCCCTAACCAGCTTAATTAAATTAAGTTGGTAGATGGGCTTGAACCGGCCCATTGGACTTGGGTCATACCCAGGTCCATATGAACATTCGGTTCATTTAAATCACCACGGCTTCATCATAACTCCGATCGTCGATCAGATCGGACCGATCGACTCAGTTTCCAAAACTGAATATTATGATGTGAAAAACGATTTTTCAGATACCTAGTCCAAAATGACCGTTTTGCCCCTCAACAGCGGGAAATCACGATTTGACCCCTGTTGACTTTTAGGAAGTCGCACTTCCCAAAATCCTCTTCCTATGCTCAACACATTGAGCTAAGGTTTCCTATGGGAATCTTGAATCCAGTACTTGTGTGACCCTCAATGTTCAGGGATACAGCTAGTCGTGGGCCCACAACCATTGTGGCTCCGAAATCACAATTTCGGACTTGCCCAACGGATCATGGTAAAGCGCCTAGCAACATCGCGCCATGATCCCCCAGGTATCACTGATAGTGCCTGCAAGAACCAGTTGGTCGTGGTTAGCGTACAGTACGGTCCTTTCAGTCCATATATCACGATCAGATCAACTACCATTGGTAAATCGAGAGTCGCTAAAGATCCGATAGCTATGCATAAATCTTGGAGATCGAATAGTGACATCGCGAGTGTAACTAGGTAAACCCATTTACCTAAAACACTTCTAGTACTCTGGCCAGAGATTTACACTATTATCCCCTCATATAGCATAGGATATCCACGCATGTAAGAGAGCGGTGAATCCTCGACAACGAAGCATCGACTCCTACATGCTTCGGGACCTCACCCAATCCTGCCGCCTAATGACCCCAAGTGAGTCGGAAAACGGGTCAAAGTGAGACGCCTATCATGTAGAGTCTCAATGACGTTTCGAGTCGTGAGGACTAATCAGTACAACCAAGACCTCGGACTTATCCACTCAACAAATGGTAACCACTTGGAAAGTCCGAACGAGGGTAGTTCGATAGATCACCAGGTCACTATCTATCTGCATGCTCAGAACATCACAATGTTCCCTACCAATGAAACATGGTACTTCGCATCGCAGATACTAGTCTCAAGCTCGGGCGGCCTTATCCTCATTTTGACGGCCCAATCGACTACGAACTAATTCAGAATACACAGTGACTATTAGATGTGTTTCATGATAGCCGTCATACCCACTATCACATCTAACATACACTATGGTGCATTCTAGGTCTTTATCCAACACAATTGTTAACATTATATAAACATAATGAAGATAAAGAACGCCATGAATAAATGCGAATATCATATATAAATACTGTCATATACAAGAGTCTATAAACCCACACGCCACAAGTTGGCTAGTTGGGCATCTACTCTAACATCATAAAGGAGAAAATATTCTAAAGCTTGTATTTATTCGAAACAGCTTAGTGCAGATTTCAGTTCATAACCGAATAGATTTCAGTTTTAAGTTTCAGAGCTTATCAGAAAGTTATTCCAATGATTCAACGATCGAGATTTTATCATATAAAGCCTGTAAGACAAAGTGGTTGAAAGAGACTCAAGTTCAGAGCTATTTGGAGTATACTTTACAGGACGCAAAGTTGGTTATACGATGTTTACCTTATTTGGGTATAAAGTCAACAAAGCTCTGACAACAGAAGACAAACATTTGCATAGCATTAATGGAGCATTTAATGAATTGATACGATGAATATATGCAAACAATGTTTGTGTCTACTGGCTCAATTAATGACCGTTGAAGATAGAAGAGTATTTATAACTGAAGATTTCAAACGAAGAAGCTCTCGGATGTTTTAAGCTCTTGGTGACTCTCTGCATATATACAATCACTCTCGCATATTCTCTCAATGATTCAAAAATATTATATCTAAGACGTCACCATCTCGAAGAATAGTTCTTCAGTTTTTATCAGAAATACCTTCGAGAATTCTTCTGGTTTACATTTTTAAACAAGTTTCACTGTAAAAGAAACCAGAAGATTTACAGTACTCTGTTTGTATCGTATTCCCTTGTAAAATCAGTTCAGAGTCTGTAACGAACGTGATTCTTGAAGCAGTTCAAAAAATCGTTTGTTGTATTCAGTAGTGTAATCTGCGTGATAGAAGTTGCTAGGAGTTCACTGTGAGCGAGGCTCTAGTGATCGGGTGTTTACAAAAGTTGTACTCATCAAATCTTCTAGTGGAACCTTCCTGAAAAGGAAGAAGGGGAGACGAGATGTAGGATTTCATATCCGAACTTCCAGAAACAAATTCTCGACCCTATCTCTTTATTTACTTGCATCGCATTTTATTATTAACTGTTCACTGTTTAATCAATGTGAGGAATCATATTTTAGATTAGTGATTATTGAATTGATTTGGAATTAGTAGCGTCAATTTTGAGGGTTTTGCGAAATGAATCTGATTCCAGTAGAATTCAGCAGTTGCGTGAGTTGATGAAGCCTGTTATCAGCTGTTGCTGGCGTAGGAGTAATACGCTGTCGTTTCGCTTTTCAGTAGTAGCGCTTGAAGAGGAATCTGCTGGCAGCTGAGGCGCGGTTGCGAGGATTTATGAGAACGTGACACGTGTTGGTCAATATTTTTGGTGTTGACTGCTGAATTGTAGCGCTATCAGCTGTTGCGTTGTGAGGAATTGTCCCAGCTGAATGACCAGCTGCTGGTTTGAGGAACCAGTCGCTGATGAGAGGCGACGTCGTTTTGATAAGTTGAAATGCAGCGTTTTGGTTTAACGCTTTGTGTCTGCTGTTGATAGCGAGTTCCTGTAGAGAGTGCAAAACGTCGTCGTTTATATTAGTGGAGGCGACGTCGTATTGGTCTCGCGCTAGCGATCGCTGTTGCAGGAGTTTAGTTCAGTAGATATGATGACGTGTCTTTTACGTCTTCGTTTGAGTTAATTAGCGCGACCAGCTGCTGGTTGTTTTGCAAGGAATCTGTTGTCAGCTGCTGGAGCGATGCGACGTCGTTTTGATGTTCTTTTGAGAATACAACGTCTGATGGTTGCTGCTGGTTTCGTTGAGAGGAAGAGCTGATATCTGTTGTGAGCAACGGCTGGTGTCTGTTGTAAGATACCTACTGTTTCGATTTCTGCTGATTTTGGTGAGCAGCAGCTGGTGGATTGAGAGATATATAGATAAGTGTTGATCGACACTTAGAATTATTCTGAACCCGATATTTCTTATCTCCAATTTCAAACCCTCGTTAGCTACTGTTCACCGTAACCCAAATTCCGCCGATTGCCGCTGCTTTCCGCCGTTGTTCTGAGTGATATTGGTGGCGATGAATTCCTTGTGACTTCCTCTTTCGATTGTTGTCCAGTTGAGGCTGTAGAACGACTTTGGAGAGGAGCGCTAAGTTGCTGGTTTCTTCGTACAGTGGAACTTGTTAGTTCTTCAGTTAGTTTTAGCTTCTGGGTAAGGATTTCCTACTGTTCTAAGCTTAGTATCAGCTGCAAATACTTTGTTTGAGGTAGAACCGGAGTTAGGTTCTGGACCGTAGGAAATGTTGAGATTTGAATTAGACATGAGTTATTGATTGAGTTTCCTTATCAGATTTGAGGATTCTAGGTGCATCCTGCCGTGAATTGTCGTAGCAGGAGGAAGCTGACTTGCTTCAGTTGTGTTTCCGTGCCTTGATAAATCTTTTGAGGTAGAAATCAGTTGTTGGAGGTACGAATTGAGCGACCTTTACAGCTTTGGGCTTGGACATGGCTATATTTCGTGTTGTGAAATCTGCCTGCCTGATGGATGCATTTACGTGAAACAGACTGATGATTTATGTGATTTTACGTTTGGTTTTCACGTATGAATTGTATGCATTGATATTGATTATTGAATTGGCATTCATGCATACATATTGAGCCTGATTGACAGATTGATTGATGACCTGATTGAGAGCCATGTTGTGACTGGCCGACAGATGTGTCGTGTCCGAAAAGTCCAACGCTATCATCGGAGTGGTGACTGCCGGATTCGAGTGTCTACCACCGAGCTGTGATGGGCTTACGAGCCCCGATGATCACGGACCGATGATTTCCGTTTGGTTTTCACGTATGAATTGTATGCATTGATATTGATTTATTGAATTGGCATTCATGCATACATATTGAGCCTGATTGACAGATTGATTGATGACCTGATTGAGAGCCATGTTGTGACTGGCCGACAGATGTGTCGTGTCCGAAAAGTCCAACGCTATCATCGGAGTGGTGACTGCCGGATTCGAGTGTCTACCACCGAGCTGTGATGGGCTTACGAGCCCCGATGATCACGGACCGATGATTTCCACCGGACGATTTGTTGTGCGTGGTATAGAGGCTCTCTTGAGATGATTTGCCAGTCGATTTGCTGGTCTAGCTATCCGATCCTTGATAGCCCTCATGCATTTCATAGCATTGATTTATAGCATGTTGCATGATTAGCTGTTTTGATGGCTCTTCGTACTGAGGCTTGTCCTCGTATTTATTTTCCTGCTTTTGTGTTGTTTGGGTCTGTGTTACCCATTTGCAGGATCTTCAGGTAACCAAGCTGGACAGAGTGGAGGTTCATCTGGTCGATCCCCGTTCCCTTGAGTCCCAGTCTATTTTATTATGTATTGAACCGGGGAATGCCCCGTGATTCTATGTATTTGGGGATCTATTTTTGATTTGAGATTTGTGTTACCTGTTTTGTACGGGTTTGAGTTAACTCATATTTTGAGTATTGATATTTTGAATGTATGTTATGAGTTCAGGCCCAAACTATTTTGAAAAATTTTTAAGCCCTAATTTTATGCTTCCGTGATTATGTGCTTATTTGTGTTGTAATCTTGTGTGATTAGCACGGGGCCTAACAAATCGGTTTCTTTCCGCACATCATTTGTTAACCGAGAAAACATATTTGTACTGAGAGCCTCAGATCTAGTCACTCAGATCTGAGTTAAGCACAGGCTTGTAAAATCAATTTTTAAAGGTTTCGAAAAATAAAAATCGAAGGAGTTCATTCAACCCCCCCTTCTGAACTCATGGCTTATTTTAACTATACTTTCGATTTCATTGATCCTATCACCACGTACCTTGGAAATCTATCACGCATGCTCTCAGCAAATCATCTATAATCTGAATGACTCTCTCCGACTGGCCATCCGTCTGTGGGTGAAAATTTGTACTGAGTGATAGCTTAGTCCCCAATGCGGCATGCAAGCTCCTCCAAAATGCAGATGTAAACCTAGTGTCCCGATCTGACACAATAGAGACTCCAAAATGCAGATGTAAACCTAGTGTCCCGATCTGACACAATAGAGACTTGTATACCATGTAGCATAACAATCTCTCTAAAGTAAAGCTCTGCGTACTGCGTCAAGGTGAAAGTGGTCTTCACCGGTAGGAAATGTGCGGACTTGGTGAGTCGATCCACAATCGCCCATATCACTGTGTATCCTCTGGGACTCCTGGGTAATCCAACCACAAAATCCATCGTAATGTTCTCCCATTTCCACTCAGGAATAGGGCGCGGCTGTAGTAACCCTGCTGGTCGCTGGTGCTCTGCCTTGACCTGCTGACAAGTCAAGCGCTCGGATATGAATCGTTCGATGTCCTTCTTCATCCTAGGCAACCCATGATAGGATCAATGGAATCGAAAAAGTGTTTAAAATATGCGTAGGAGTTCAGAAGGGGGGTTGAATGAACTCCTTCGATTTTTTATTTTTCGAAACCTTAAAAACTGTTTTTACAAGCCTCGCTTAACTCAGATCTGAGTGACCAGATCTGAGGCTCTCAGTCCTAATCTATTTTCTCGGTTAACAAATATTGTGCGGAAAGAAACCGATTAAACAATGAACAGTTTATAAAAATACGATGCAATAAATAAAAGATAGAGTTCGGAATTTGTTTCTGGAGGTTCGGATCTTAAAATCCTAGGTCTCCCCTTCTTCCTTTTCAGGAAGGTTCCACTAGAAGAAAATTGATGTTTACAGCTTCTGTAGACACCCGGTCACGCAAACCTCACTTGACGTGAACTCCTAGCAACTCCAAACTACACAGATCACATGGCTGTTTACAATCAAGGATTTTGCGAACTGCTTCACACAGCAAGTTCGTACAGACTCTGTTTTGGATAAAACAATGATTACAACTCTTACAGTGAATGTATACTTCTGGTTTCTTATACTATGAAACTTGTTTACATATGTAAACCGGAAGTTTTCTCGAAGGTTTTTCTAATAAGAACTTCAAAGATTGTTCTTCGAGATAATGTGTGCTGGTATGTTGAAAGACTGTGAAAAATGAACTTTGAAAAAACCAACGATTGAGAGAATGAAAGATGAGAGCGTGAAGTGTGCAGAGAGCTTCTCCGTTTGAATTCTTGAGCTATATATATGTCTCCATCCTCAACGGTCATAAATGAGCCAGTAGACACAAACCATATTTGCATATATTCATCGTATTACCGCATTAAATACTCCATTAATGCTATGAAAAATGCTGTCTGCACTTGTCAGAGCTGAGTTGATTTATATACCAAAGTAGGTAAACATCGGTTGTACCAACTCTGCGTACTGTATAACTATACTCAGTGTGAGACCCGAAAGTTTATTGGATTGATTGAGTTAATTAATCGGGTTTATATTTTGTGTGTTTAGAACAGATCTGGACAGTTGTAGAGTTCAACAGGGTAGTAGTCAGATTCGGGGAGTTGAGAAGCGCTGGTTGGATAATTCAGATTTGGTTTTGGTTGATTGTAATCGGAGCTAGAGGTCAAATCTGGTTGTTGCGAAGTATTCGAGATACGTGGGTTGGATATCCTGCACGGGTAGTGATACGCCGTCGTTTGAGAGGAATCAGATTTGAGTTGCGTTAGTTATTACCGCTGCGTGAACCGGCCTGGTTCGAGAGTTAACTGTAGACCGATTTGGGTTTGTTTAGACCGGATGGAAGTATGATTTCGTTTTGGATTTTGAACAAGCGCGGGTTAGTGTGGTATCAGATCTGGTCTTTCAGATCTGGGTGTGAGGATTGAGAAATTCGAATAGTGATTAATCTGTTTCGTAGGATTAGTCACGGGATTTTGGGTTGTTGAATTTCTCTAAGTGTTGGAAACCAGTCGCAGCGAAATTCAAGAGTCAACGTGAGTCAACGGTACTGTAGCTCGTAGCTAGTGGAATTTAAATCAGTGGTTGCGCTTGAAGAAGGAATCTGCTGGCAGTAGTTGCGCTTGGTGAGGTTGATGCTGGCAGCAGGCGCGCAATTGCGAGAATGATCGAGGAAGCGACACGTGTTGATCAAAATTTTTGGGTATTGACTGCTATTTGTCACGTGGTCACCAACAGAGGATCGATTTTTGTGTTGGTTTGAGGAACCAGTCGCTGATGAGAGGCGACGTCGTTTTATTAAGTTGAAACGCAGCATTTTGGGTACTGCGTCTGGTACCAGTAGCGAGGGATCTGTTGCGTGGTTTATCCAGTCGCTGGGTTGGTTAACCAGCTGTTGACAGATATGATGACGTCTCCTTTACGTCGTCGTTTTGAATTGTTTCGCGTAACCAGTTGCTGGTGGTTTTTGAAAGGAATCTGTTACCAGCTTTTGGTTGCTTCGCAAATGAAATCTATTGTCAGCTGGTGGAACGCTGCGGCGTCGTTTTGTTTAGTTGGAACGGTGTCATTTTGATGCTAATTTGCAAATGCAATGCCTGGTGGTTTCTGTTGGTTTTGTTAAGAGGAAAATCTGGTTTCTGTTGAAAGCAACGACTGGTATCTGTTGTGAGATATCTATTGTTCACGACGTCTGGTTATTTTGAGAACAACAGCAGTTGGATTGAGATATATATATAGATAAGTGTTGATCGACACTTAGAATTATTCTGAACCCGATATTTCTTATCTCCATATCCAAACCCTCGTTTTAGCTACTGTTCACCGGGACTTTTCTCCGTCGATTGCCGCCGGTTCCCGCCGTTGTTTTGAGTGAACTTGGTGGCACTGGATTCCTTGTGAGTTGCTCTACCGATTGTTACCCATTTGAGGCTGTAGAAAGACCTTGGGGAGGATCGCAAAGTTGCTTCTTTCTTTGTGTAGTGGAACCCGTTAGTTCTCCATTAATTTCAGCTTCTGTGTAAGCATTTTCCTACCGTTCTAAGCTTAGTATTGGCTGTTGTACTTTGTTTAGAAGTAGAACTGGATTTGAGTTCTTGGCCGTAGGAATTTGTATGTTGAGGTTCAGATTTTAGTTAGATATGAACTAAGAATGAGATGCCTTGTACAGATTTCAGCTTCCAGGAACTTCGTTGTGGTTGGATGTGACCAGCGAAGGGTAGAATTGTGCAGGAAGAAACTGCCGTTCCTTGGTAATTATCTGTTGAGGTAGAAATCAGTAGTTGGAGGTACGAATTGAGCGACCTTTACAGCTTTGAGCTTGGACACGGCTATATTTCGTGTTGTGAAATCTTCTTGCATTGATGGATGCATTTACGTGGAACAAACTGATGAATTATATGATTTTATGTTCTGTTTTCACGTATGAATTATTGTATGCATTGATTTTGATTATTGACTGGAATTCATGCGTACTGTGAGACCTGATTATGTAATAAGATTAATTGTTAGAATTAATCGGTTGTTAGTGATTTCTGGTAATTCAGATTTCAATTGGAATGCTTGGTTGCATTTTCGGGTCAGATTTCATATTTGGAGCAATGCTGGAAGTTTTCTCATTTTTGAGTTTGTGGGGAGAAATCTGTTTTTGGTGAAATCTGGTAGTAGATTTGATGATGTAAGCTTCGCTGGTATGCGTTGCGTTGATGACGTAAGCCTTGCTGTTGAAGAAGTCTGGTCGCTGGTGTTATTTTTCCTTCGCAGCGTGTTTTGTTGGCGCGAGATCCTTACGCCGTCGTTTCATGAGAGATCTGTTTTGCGCTAATGTGTATAGATCTGGTTCTAGCGTATTTTGTTAAGGCTTGAAACGCTGTCGTTGGGATAAGTAAGAACAGTGTCGTTTTGATTAACGCTTGTGGAAAAGATCTGGTATAGCGCTGGCATATGAGATCTGCTCGTGAGCGGAGAGATCTGTTTTGTGTATTGCGGGTTTATGCGTTGGTTCCTAAACGCCGCCGTTTTAATAAGTTGCTACGTCGTCGTTTTTGGGAGTAGCACTAGTGAGAGATCTGTTCGCAGCGATGAGGTCTGGTTGGATTATTGAAAACAGATGTCAAAGTTGGTCAACTCTCCTGTAGCGTGTTTTCAGCTTTCAGCGCTTTTTGACCAGCTTTCTCCGTGGGTTTGTGCGACGTCGTTTTGGGGTCTTGGTTGTGTTTAGCGCGCGTTGGTTGTGAGATCTGTTTCTGTCAGTGAGTTTTTGTAAACAAACTTCTCGCGCCTTTATATAGGAAGCGTTGGCTTCGTTTTATTTTTACCAGATCCCATACTTAGCAAATTTCCCGATCTTGTTTATCTCAAACCCTCGGGTACTATTCACCATAGATTTTATCCGACGATTCCCGTTGATTCCGGCCACCATTTTTCACGTTCGAGGTAGCGTTGGACTCCTCTTGGAAAGCTCTTTCATCTCGTACCTATTTTAGAGGCTGTAATTGGCTGGAACAAAAGCACGAAGTTGCTGTTCTTATTCGTGCGTTTCGTAGTTGCAGATTTTGTGCAGGCCGTGACTTACTCGCACCTTCGAGGAATCGGAATTTTGGTAATTGTTACTCAGAAGGTACGGGTTTGAGCTTGAAATTCAGCTTGGATTGGTGTGAGATTTAATGTGAGATTTTTGGAATGTTTTAGTGTTTTGAATGCGGTATTTTGGTAGCTGTTGCGTTTGTGTTTAGCTAGCTGCCTTAGTGATATGCATTCACGCATGGTTCATCATTCATTTCAGATCTCTTGTATCGTTTCTTGTCGTATTGTGCTATTGTTTCTTACCAGGATGCGAGGGCGAGCGGCGATACCGCACTCTCATCTCCCTGCTGGGATTTGTTAGCCACCATGCGCCGAGTGGTTAACTACCACAGTTCATGGGCGAGGCAACGGTAAAGTGGGTGAAATTTTCGCTTTTAGGCCCGACGGTTTAAACATATAAGTTAAAATACAACAATACTTAAAAATAAGTTTCCCAATTCATAAAACAACCAACAATAAAGCATACATAATTCCAAACATGCATCAGACGCCCCTACGAGTAAAACAACAAAGCACAGGGCATCTCCCTGGCTAACCGATACATATATATAAGTATGCTATATGCAACTGGGACACGCTAGCCACCTCCTGGGGCACCACCAGCTGGGTTAAACCCACGACCAGCTGTAGAACCTGGGTTTCCTGAAAACAAAGCAACAAAGAAACAACCAAGCCCCGGAGGGACATGGGGTTAAACCCCAGTACGGAGAGCAAACATAAAACAGCAAGTAACAGCAAGAATAAAATGCAGATGCTATGCATGAGATGCTAAACAACAACCCAAAGACTCCAACCGGAAAGGAAGTCAAAGCACAGCTCGACTGAATCTGCAACAAATGGTGGCCACTAGGTGTGTTCCAAGTGTGGTAGGTAGCCACTCGCCAGGACACAACACCTGAATACCAGATGCATCCAACAACTCGGCCTGCTATTGCCCAACCTATGAACTGTGGTAGTTAGCCACTCGGCGCATAGGGGCTAACATAACCCAGCAGGGAGATGAGAGTGCGGTATTGCCGCTCGCCCTCGCAACCTGGTTCCAGATGCATCCAACAACTCGGCCTGATGTTGCCCAACCTATGAACTGTGGTAGTTAGCCACTCGGCACATAGGGGCTAACATAACCCAGCAGGGAGATGAGAGTGCGGTATTGCCGCTCGCCCTCGCAACCTGGTAAGAAACAGAACAAGAACGACGCAACGATGGCAATGAAACTGGAATGAGATGCAAATACGTGTATGCATATGCTGGACAATAACAAGCATATCAACATATGCACGACAACAATACCAACAACATGTACACAACACATAACACACGGCCATCTCATAGATCGGCAGCCTCAACAGGCAAATAATCACATAACACGCAAAGCCATCTCACAATTCATCCAAGCCGTCACCTTGCTGAAATTTACAAGCTCAACCCGTACCTTAATTTCCTCAAAGAACAAAGCAACTCCCTGCCTGCACAAATCTGCCCAAAACACAATACACAGATTTTAGGGAAAACAGCCAAACTCACGGCCAATTTCTCAAGAGCTCACGGCTGGAAATCAGAGGAACAAACTAGCCTTCACTCCTACCCAATCAACTTAACAGGAAGCTTAAAACAAGTTCTAGAACAAGATCTTAAGCTTGATCGAAAGCTACCTGAACTTCGAAAAGCACGAACACAAACAGCAACTTCGTGATTTCGCTCCAGCCAAAGACAGCCTCTAAAATGGGTACGAGGTGAAAGGGCTTCCCAAGAGGAGTCCAACGCTACCTCAAACGTGAAAAACGGTGGCCGGAATCAACGGGGATCTACCGGAGAAGCTCACGGTAAATAGTGACAAGGGTTGAAGAAACAGTGAACGAAGTCGAGAGAATTATTTTCTAAGTATGGGATTTTGTGAAAAGAAACGAAGCCAACGCTTCTATTATAAGCGCAAGAGTTCTTCTAATTTATTCCACCGACCAAAACATCTTTCAAAGCTTCAAATAGTCAACAGATCTCTCAAAACCAACGCAGGCGCTAAAACACACTAAAATCCCCAAAACGACGTCGCATTGTACTACCGGAAGAACTGCTTACGTCACCAAATCTGATCGCTATACTAGTCGTGCGCCCACAATGGAAGAAAGATACTTACGCAAGCAAATCTGCTATACAACGCAACGGGAGAAAATGTACACGTCATCAAATCTGGTCGCACGCTGAGATCGGGAAAAACACATAACAACTACGCAAGGCACCAAAAACGCGGACAGGTCTTCTTATGTCAGCCACACAAAGACAACACACGCTGCTGACGTCATGAAATCTACCAACAGCTTTCACCCACAAAACTCAACCCAGCAATGATTACGTCATCCACGCTAAGCAACCACGCAATGCTGACGTCATCAAATCTGCCAACAGATTCACCGAAAGATCTCTCAACGGCAATGCTTATGTCAGCCAAACGACGACAACACACGCTGCTGACGTCATGAAATATGCCACCAGATTTCACCCAAAATTCGAAAATCTCGAAATTTCCAGAATTGGTCCAAATGTGATTCTCGACCCGAAAATGCAACCTAACATTCAAAATGAACTCTAAAACTCGATTAATTCAACAATTAATCCTTAATCAACATTTCCGGTCTCACAAATATTTATTTACGAATTTCCTATTTCATGGTATTCTTTATTTTCAATATTATGATAGCAAACTTGTTGGATAAAGACCTTGAATGTACTATAGTGTATGTTAGATATGATAGTGGATTTGATGGTATCATGAAACACATGTAATATCACTGTGTGTTCTAAACGAGTTCCTTGTCGATTTGGCCGTCCAAAAGAGGATAAGGGCCGTCCGAGCTTGAGGCTAGCATCTGCGATGCAAAGTACCACGTTTCATTGATAGGGAACAAAGAGATGTTCTGAGTATGCAGAAGGATAGTGACCTGGTGATCTATCAAACTATCCTTGTTCGGACTTTCCAAGTGGTTAATATTTGTCGAATGGATTAAGTCTGAGGTATTGGTTGTACAAATTATTCTTTATTATTCAAAACATCATTGAGACTCTACATGATAGGCACCTCACTTTACCACCCATTTATCGACTCCGTGACAATCATTAGGTTGCAGGATTGGGTGAGGTCCCGATGCATGAGGAGTCGATGCTTTGTTATCAACTATTCACTGCTCGCCCTTGTGCATGGATATCCTATGCTATCTGAGGAGATAATTTTGAAAAATCTCTGACCAGAGATGCGCTTTAGAGTAAATGGGTTTACCTAGTAGTACATGAAATGTGAGGACTGGAAATCATTAGTTTGTAATTAACGAATTAGTCAAATCTGAATGGTGATTTAGTCACGAGAGGTATCACGTTGTTGAGTAAGCTGTTAAGGAGCTTCGGATTTGACTTAGAAGTGAATCGGGTGTGTATCGTTGAGTGAAGGGAGAGAGTCAGCGTTGGGCAGATTTTGCGTATCGAGAGCGACTAGAGTTCAGATTTGGAGAATACCCTGCGCGAGTGAATTTGAGCCGCTGTGAGGATTGGTTTGGTTCGCGGTTTGAGTAGACCGGCTGGTTCTTTTTAGATTTGAGTAAGATCAGGTGTCCATATCTGACCGTCGTGTGAATGAGCAGGTTGCGCTGAACGGAGACGAAACGATGTCATTTGGGTTATCCGGGTATACGCGGGCTGAGAGTAAGCGATGCGATGTCGTTTGGCGTATACCATATTTGAAGCTGGCAGAGTGTGATAGATGCGACGTCGTTTAGCGAGCATCATATTTAATGAGAGCTGGACTCCGGTGCAACGTCGTTTGGTGGTAGCGAGCAGGTATAGTGTAGCACTAGTCAGATCTGGTGTAGTGCTAAGCTCTGAGCTGAGTTGACTTTTACTGTAGCGTTGACTAGGAGATATATATAAGTGTCAAACACTTATCCAATTTCAGATCCGATATCTCTTATATTCTTCCCTAGAGAGCCTTCGACTTATATTTTTTCTTCAAACCCTTACTGTTCATCCGAACGCAAATTTCCCGATTGCCGTCGATTGACCCTGGTGTTTGGAGCAAGGTTAGTGGCGCTGAGCTTGTCTCCTCTAGACCATTGAATTGGTACCATTTTGGAGACTTTAGTTGCATGTTCGAAGAGGAGAGACGTAGTTGAAGCGTCTGAACATTGTCGCAATTTCAGCCTATAGTTTCTCCCATCCCATAGAGCTTCTGGATTTGAGATTTCAGGAAGATTCTGTTGAGTTTCTTGGTGAGCTAGTAGGGCAGCAGATTTGAGCAGGTTGTTGGAGCTGTGTTTTTGTTCGTGAACAACTGGCTGTGTGCCCCTGTGTGATCTGTTGAGGTATTAGCTGCTCTGAAGAAGGTACGTATTGAGCTTATGTTAGCAGTTTTAATATCATCTTGAGAATATTTCCTTCGCGTGTGAGTTGCTGTGAATTATTTGTTAGGTAATTATGTGTGATCCGGTTGGTTTATGATGATGGTTTTTATGCTTAATTGCTTATTTGTGTGAATAATTTTATTTTTGTGACCATGATTCTGCTTGGCATTCACGCATAGCATATTGAGCCTACATTTCTTGAGACCTGATATCGTTGAGGTGGTTTATGATGAGTTGGTTTTTATGCTTAATTGCTTATTTGTGTGAATAATTTTATTTTTGTGACCATGATTCTGCTTGGCATTCACGCATAGCATATTGAGCCTACATTTCTTGAGACCTGATATCGTTGAGTCGCGATTTTCCGGCTGAGTCGCCGTGCGCAGTATCCAATGTCGTCACTGAGTCGTGATAGCCAGCTGAGTCGCTGTGATTTGGATTTCTGCCGATTTATTTAGATTTGATAGCACAGCTGAGTCATTGTGCCTTGCCTATCGATGATTCTTGGTAGCCTCATGCATTGCACGTTTGAAATATTGCATGTCTGATATGAATGATGCTATATTTGTGCTCTTAGTACTGAGGTTAGACATCGTTTATTTTCCCTATTTTTGGGCCGCTTTGGTCTGTGTTGGTCTTTGTAGGGTCTTCAGGTAATCCAGTTGGACCGAGTGGAGCGTCAGCTGGTAGATCCCCGTTTTGAGTCCCAGTTATACATTATGTATTGTATTATAAACCGGGGGATGCCCTACGTGAATATTGTACTTTGGGGATCTGTAACTGTTATATTACCTGTATTTGTTCATGTTTGGATTTTTGATTCAAAATCCATATTTTGAGTATGATTGTATTTTAAGAATTGATTTTAGTTTAGGCCCAAACAAAAAATTTTGACCCACATTTTATGCTCCGTGTAATTATTATTAATTGAGTAATTAATCCATGTTTAAGCCCACCGGGCCTGATATGCAATGTCACTATTTGATCTATAAGATGTATGCATGGCTCTCAAATCTATAGCGTCTCTCTATTTACCAATTGATTCGCTCTGGATATTTGAGATGAAAGACCGTGCTATACGCTAACCACGATCGATTGGTTCTTGCAGACACAATCAGTGATACTTAGAGGACATGGGGCGATTTTGCTAGACGCTTTACCATGGTCCGATGGGAAAGTCCGAAAATATGTTTCCAGTCATAAGGAGTTGCGAGCCCACGAATAGTTATATCCCTGAAGCATTAAGGGTCACACAAGTACTGGTTTTTCAATTCTTCTAAGTACTCAAGGTACATTAAAAGGAAGGTCGGAAGTATGACTTTTATTTTAGCTGATAGTGGTCTAACTGATATTTTAGAATGGGTGGTTTCAAAAATTGTTTTTGCATAATAATGAACAGTTTTTGAAACTATGGTAATTGGTGTGATCTGATTATATTGGGATTATAATGAAACCTCAAGGATGGATTAAAAGCTAGTTGGATCGGGGTCGGGCTTGGGCTTGGCACATCAACCTAGTTTGAGCCCATGAAATATATATAAATAGAGGTTTTGGGAGATCTTCTCAAATGCACAAATTTGAGCAACTGACTCTGTTCCTCCACTTCTCCCTCTCTCGGTCGCCCCTCCTCCACTATCGCCAGCGTCGTCGCTAGCAAAATCCTATGCCATCGCTCGTCATCGGACCCTGTTCCGACCTTCTTGACGAGAAGATTCCATCCATGAAACGTTTTCTGGATTTTTAGTGCAAAAAAGCAAAGGAATTGAGATCACGATCATGGACCATATTACACGATTGGAGTTATTCAACCATTGAAGGGCTATCTCCATTTGTGGAATATTCGGATCCGGGCCCCAAGTCTAAAGATAAATAACTCCCAACATCCTTTTCATGTTTATTGTTGTAATTGTTGCATGTAATTTGCGTATGAGCGCACCGGGATCAAATTTTTTGAAAACTTCCGCAATGACCCAGGTGTGCGATCTGGATCCGACACGAGATCCCAGCAGTGGTATCAGAGCTTTAGGCACGGATCAGGAATATGTGAATTTCATTAAAATTGCGTCAAAACCTCTAAATATAAAAAAAAATTCTGACGACGTGCCACTGTGTGACCTTCGTGCACCTGATGTGCGCATGATACGGAGCATATCGTGCGTTTGTCGTGGCACCTGTCTCCCCTCCCTCTAGCACGCCTGTCGCGCTGGCCGTGTTCGCACGTCACGCATACTGCACGTGGCACTGCTAGTGGCGTGCTGCAGCTGCTACTGCATGCTTGCTACGGGGAGGGCAGCGCCGATGGGGCGGGGCGGCGGTGATCCCGTGTCGGTGTCGTGACCTAGGGTTCTTCCCAGGCCTGCCCTTGGTAGCCAAATGGGGTTTTTGGGCCGATACTTGTTATCGAGTTTTTTTAGACTTAGCGGACTTTATTTTGACTAATTTCGAGGTGTTGGACCTTAAATTAAGCCCAAAATTATTTTCAAATGAATTTTTGGAAAATATTATATTTATGAAAAATTAATTTTCATCCTTTAAATTAATTAATGTTGAAAATAAGTACGTGATGCAATTAAAATGACAAAATATAATTTTATTTATAAATATAATTTTATATCTAAAATGTGTTTTATTGGATAATATCAAATTTGATTTGATTATTATCTTATTGTTTTATTTATGTCAACTAATTTGATGGTATAAATAACGTAATTATGTGATAATTAGCATATATTTGATTGTTGAAACCGCATATGATACCGGCTCAAAAATGGTTTGTACCGGATGGACTCACTGAGGGGCGTTGTTTTGTCTTACGAAGTTGGTTTTTAAGCGGGCCTTATCCCCACCAATGATCGGAAAGCACTCTTTGAGAATGTTAGTCCGTTGCTTCTAAATTGATCATAAAGCAAAATTTTATTTGCTAAGATAATGAAGCTAAGAAAATTTAAATATTGTTTAAATTTCTACGTTTCATCAACGGTGGGTGTACATCGATGCTACCCCCAGGCATAGCCCGACTCATATTACTGGAGGGGCCTATTTTCCATAAAGCTGTGCACACCATTTGCTATGAGTTGAATGGAACCCATGACGTTGGCTCATATTTATGTGGACTTCATGGCGACAGTCCATTACAACTCAAAATTGATGGGTCGTCTTGACACGTGATAGTAATCGACATCATATTATTGGGTCATTACTGGACGTCGGGTGAATACATGGTGGTTGCACCTGTTGCAATTGGTCTCTACCTTTTGAGGATCATAATTGGTTGACATTATTCAGGACCGTGATTCCTTGATTGTACTCTGTGTACACACTAAGGAAGCTGGTTTTCCCGATTTTATTAGAGGGCGGTGTGAAATCGTTAGAATAGTGGGAGGATTATTTATAAATAAATGACCTTGTTATGTCTTAGCGTATTTTAATATATAGTCTATAATGCATGTCTGTTTTTTCTTTTAGATAAAACTTCTATCAAATTTCTTTGATTAAAATTCACTAGCTGGTATACTGGATAGCAATTAATTGACTGTTACTAACTACCTGGATTGGTTATGCAACCTCAAAATTGTATTGGTTTCAGAGAAGCTCCTCTACATGCTAGAGAAGATCCCTCCAAAGGAGGCCCCTGCTGGTGTCAATCCTGAGGAGCTGACGAAATTGAAGACATGGTGGAACCATGAGCTCAAGTCATGGTGCTACATGTTGGCTTCTATGTCCAACGAACTGAAGTGACTATTTGTCTAAACACACTATGCTGCTGACATCCACTTTCACCTCAAAGAGTTGTGCGGGGAGAACTCTCGGGTGAAGATGTTCACTAAGTTCAAGGAGCTTATGACAGGCAACATGTGCGAGGGGAATTCGGTCCGCAAGCTTGGGGTTCATATGATTGGGCTCATTGAAAAGTTAGTGGGTCTCGAACTTGCACTTCCAATGAACTTCCTATGGATTTGATTCTCCTTTCACTCTCTGTTGCATTCGACTCTTTTTGTGGTAAACTTCAACATGAACAATCTGGATTCCACCCTTGAAGAGTTGGTAAACATGAAAAAGGACAAACTCGTCCTCCTATTGGGTATGAGGGGACCATGAAAGGACAAGTCCGTCATCCTCTTGGGTTCTTTTTCGTCTGTGAAGAAGGGGCCCAAACGCAAGGGTAAGAAGTGTTCTGCCCTTTGAAGGAGGAGAAGTCCAGCAAGAAGCACAAAGGGAAGGCTCCTAATATGAACAAGTCTGAGGATGTCTTCCACCATTGCCATAAGCCTGGGCATTGGAGGAGGAACTACCAGGATTACCTTGAGCAGCTACAAGCAGCGAAGGGTATATTATACATTGAAATAGATATGTAATTTAACTCGCCTTCTTGGGTACTTGATACCGGATGTGGATCTCATATCTGCAATGACTTTCAGGTAATGAACAAGAAGTTGAAGGCTTAAGATAGGTGAGACCCACTTGAAGTTGGGAAACGGAGCAATGGTTGCAACTGTATCTATAGTAGATGTTTACTTATTTCTAGGAATGACCTTACTAGAAAAGGAATTTCTACTAGATAGAAAGGTCAAGATAGTAGAACTTGAAGAAGTTCGAGAACCAACTGAAGTACCAAGTGAGCCTCCCACGCCCCAAGAACCGATCCCTGACGTGGACGCCCTAGGAGATCTGAAAGGGCTCTTGTAAGACAAGGTTTCCTACTTGATGAGGATCAAAGCGATCCAAATGTTGGATGTTATCCAAGAACCTTGAAGGAAGTAATTTGTGATGCTAATTCTAATTTGTGGTTTGAAGCAATGAAATCTGATATTGACTCAATGCATTCGAACCAAGTTTGGACTCTTGTAGATCCTCCTGAAGAATTAATTGCTATTGGGTGCTATGGACATACATGAGAAAACCTAGGCCTGATTGTAAGGTACTGACCTACAAGGCAAGACAGGTCTCAAAAGGTTACATTCAAAGGCAAGAAGTTGATTATGATGAAACCTTTTTACCAGTCGCAATGTTCAAGTCAATTAGAAATTGCTAGACATAGCCGTACAACTATGAGATATGGCAAATGTATGTGAATACTGCGTTCCGTAAAGGAAATATTAAGGAAGAGATCTATATGATGTAGCCTAAGGGAGGGAAGTGAGCGTAAAGTATGCAAAATTCAGTGATTATCTACTGTCTCAAGCAAGTATCAAGAAGTTAGAACTTGAGAATTGATGAAACAGTTAAGGAATTTGCTTTCATCAAGAAACCCGAGAAGCCTATGTGTACAAGAAAGTAGTTAAAAATGATGTGATATTCCTTGTACTTTATATTGATGACATTCTACTCATTGCAAATGATGTAGGAGTGCTGCAATCAACTAAAGTGCGGTTATCTGGTATATTCTCAAATAAGGGCATGGGTGAATCTGTTGGCGCAGCGGCGGATCCGGATCCCGCTCCCGTGGTGCAGCAGAATAATTTAAAATTTTGAGCCTGGGAATGGTCAATATACCTATACAATAATAAAAATATTCGTGGAATGTTCAGAAGGTACCTTGATGGAGTCTAGGCGCCTGGCTTCGACGAATTCCACGAGGGAATTGGCACTTCAACGGTTAAACGGCTGGATCGACGCCTAATCTAGTCCACGACAATAATATCAACTCCTTCGCCGGTTTGCACTAGAAAACTGACGAAAATTTCACGGACGGAATCTCCTTGCCGATATAGTTGGAACAGATTCTGACGACAACGGCGGCGATGGCGAGGGAAAAAGGGAGAGGGGGGGAGTTTGCTGAATAGCTTTTGGTGTTTTTCTTTCTCACTCACTCTTCTGAAAGTGTCTCCTCATTGCCATATTTATAGATTGAGGGATAGAGTTCGATTTCAACAAAACTGTGAACATTCGGTTCCACTCAAACTGTGAACATTCGGTTCAACTCGAACAGTGAACATTCGGTTCAACTCAAACAGTGAACATTCGGTTCAATTCAAACAGTGAACATTCGGTTCAAGTCAAACTATGAACATTCATTTCGACTCCATCGATTTTGGTATCATCATAATCCCGATCGATGATCAGATATCACCGATGTGCTCAGTTTGAAAAATAGATCATTATGATGCTAAATCAAATTTTCGGACCACTAAATCTATATATGACTGGTTTACTCTCATTAGCTAAATATAGAAGTTCTACTCCCTTAGCTACTTTTAGGAAGTCATACTCCCAACCTTTCTCCTACTATACTCAACACTTTGAGTACCATATACGTACGGGAATTGGGAAACCAGTGCTTGTGTGATCCTCAATGATTTTAGGGATACAACTAGCCGTGGGCTCACAACATTGTGACTTCGAAAACACATTTTCGGATTTACCCATCAATTCACAGTAAAGCGTCTACAAACATCGCCCCATGATCCCCTAGGTATCACTGATAGTGCCTGAAAGAACCAGTCGGTCATGGTTAGCATACAATACGATCCTTTCAACTCAAATATCTCGATCAGATCAACGACCATTGGTAAATCGAGAGTCGCTAGAGATCCAATAACCATGCATACATCTTGGATATCAAATATTGACATCACATGTGTTACTAGGAAAACTCATTTACCTAAATCACATCTAGTAATCTGGCCAGAGATTTGTCACACTATTATCTCCTAAGATAGCATAGGATATCCATGCACAAGGGCGAGCGGTGAATCCTCGACAATGAAGCATTGACTCCTACATGCATTGGGACCTAACCCAACCCCGCCACCAGATGACCCCAACTGAGTCTGTAAACGGGTCCAAGTGAGGCACCTATCATGTAGAGTCTCAATGACGTTTTGAGTAATAAGGACTAATATGTACAACCAAGGTCTCGGAATTAATCCATTCGAAAAATAGTAACCACTTGGAAAGTTCGAACGAGGGTAGTTCGATAGATCACCAGGACACTATCCATCTGTATGCTTAGAACATCACTATGTTCCCTACCCATGAAACGTGGTACTTCACATCGCAGATGCTAGTCTCAAGCTCGGGTGACCCTTATCCTCTTTTGGACGGCCCAATCGACTAGGAACATGTTTAGGATACACAGTGACTATTAGATGTGTTTCATGGTAGCCATAAAATCCACTATAACATCTAACATACAATATAGTGCATTCCAGGTCTTTATCCAACAATTGTAATCGTAATAATGAATGTAACGCCCAGAAATCCTAATTTTGTTGAATGCATGACTAGGGAGAAAACCTTATGTTAGTATGATTTGCATGTCATGAATGTGATTATGTGATGATTATATGCTTTACCTTGTGCATGTTGATTTACGGTACGGTTTGAGTCCGGTAAGCGGGGACGAGTCCGTAGACGACCAAATCGAAAATATTTTAATGTTTTAGCCCCTAGACATATTTTAAAGCAAAATATTTTTATTTTGTGCACCATTTCCAACAAATGAGATTTTATGCACGGTTATCGAGGGGGACCCGTTTTTCGCCTATACGGGCCATTTTTATGACATTTACTACAGTTTTAAATTTGAGAGACCATATATTACGAAAATTTAAGGCTTGAAGGCTGAACTTTAAATATTTTTAAGCCTTTTTAATTAGAGGAGGGTTAGTATTGGAATAGGCCTTTTATTTCCTTAATAAAACAAGGTGGAGGGGTTCATTTGTACACTTTTCATTCACACTTCTCCACTATTTCGAAAATTTACCCTAGCCCCTCCTCTCATCAGCCGACTCCAGCCTTCTTATTCCCCTAGGTGGCCTAAAATTTTCAAGTTTTGATTGGAACTCTAAGGTGTGGTCTTCTCAATTGTCCTCCGCTCCGGTATCGCGTATCTTCGCTTCTTTTTCGACCAAGGCATGTTCTAATCTTTATTTTCTCACCATTTAGATCATAATATACTGTTTTTACAAAGATTATGCATGGCCTTTTCATGGATGTTTCAGATCTTCACTCATATGATCATGTTCATATATTTCTTCATGTGCATCTCACGGTTTTTGAAGTTTCTTGCATGGTTTCGGTCAAGCAACGGCTGTAGCGATCATGGTTCGATATTAGGTGGTTCATGGTGGTCCTAGGAAGGGCTAGAGATGGTCCATAGATGAGGATTTAGAGGATGTGTCATGGGTCGCGACATGCGTCAAGTGGGTCGTGACATGCGTCGTGGGTCGCGACATGCGTCGCGGTGTGCGTGAGTAGTGCGTGTAGGGTTTGATGAATTTGGCTCGGTTCGGGCTGGTTCAGTTGGACCGGGGCGGTTCATCGAGTCTCGAGTAAATTATTTTAAGTCCGATCCGAGTTATTTTATTTTTGGGCCGGGTAGTTTTATTTTATTTTTAAAGTCCGAGTAATTTTTATCGGGTCAAGTCAACTTTTTAAGTTAAAAATTTATTCTTGGTCAAAATGATTTCGGGTCAATGATTTTAAGATAAAAATTGTGTTTTGACCATGTTGGGCCGAGTCCTTGATTTTAAAGGCATAATTACTTGATTGGGACCATTTTGTGTTGGGCTTAGTATTATTTTAAGTCTAGTGGAGGCCTTGAGCTTAGAATTAGTGGGTCAATCGCTTGAGCCAGTTCCTTGACCGGGCCGTGGAAAATAATGCATAGTGTTGGAGTGAAATAATTGCCCCTGCTAGGTTGAGCGATCGAACCGTGGTGCTTGTGTTGCTATACGGTTTAAAAGATTGGAGTTGCACCGTTACCACCATCATAGCTTTTGGTAAAAGCGGCAAGCGCTCGGTCGTACGGTATCAGAGCCAATGTCACGGGTTCGATTCCCATTGATTGCAAGGAGTGCAATTATTGGGAGGGGGGTTGTTGGAGTGAAATCTGCTAGGTTGAGCGATCGAACCGTGGTGCTTGTGTTGCTATACGGTTTAAAAGATTGGAGTTGCACCGTTACCACCAGCTATAGCTTTTGGTAAAGCGGCAAGCGCTCGGTCGTACACATAGGCCCATGAATATATTTAATTATATACGTATTATGATATGTAATTGTTTGAGAAATGTTTTAAGGAAATTAAATATATATTGATGGGCCAAGATCTTGTTAAAGTCGCATGATTTTATGAAACACATGCATCATGAAAGTTTAAGTTATGTTAAGGCATGAATGAAAAATATTTTGAGGGATTGAAGTGTTGTGGGGCAAAGTAATGATGTGAGTTAGCCGGGTAGCCGGGCCCGGGGATCCCTGTTAATGTATGAGCCTATGGATCCATGTGTGATATCATGGTGAAGTGGCAGCCTATGGATCCTCGTGTGATATTGGGGTGAAGTGGCAACTTATAGGTGTGAATATAGGGATCCTCGTGTGACATCGGGGTGAACCACACCGCCACGTACGTTGGTTTATAGATTGATCAATCGAATTAATGGCTTTCACTTCATGGATACGACTCATATGTTCTTTTAAGTTATGTTATGTTTATGCCATGCCTTAATGTATATGTTATATGATGAAGTATGTACGACTACAGTACGATTTAACGTTTAAGATCTTTTAAGCACGCATGTCATGAAATTATGTTACTATGCTTATGTGCCTGTATGTGGTTTTATTATACATACTTTTTTATTAGCGGATAGAGCATGCTGAGCCTTTAGGCTCACTAGGTTTAAATGGTGCAGGTGAGCATGATGTTGATGATATTACTCCGACCGGAGGTGAGGACGCCTGATGCTCCGCTGCGGCTGTTACCCCGTGACCACTCAGTTATTTTATGCCTTTGCTTTTAGACATGTTTTCCCCAAACAGTTTTGAATACTCTGATTTTATGTTAGCCCGTGTGATGTGGATTGAGGATGTTTTGCAGTTGGTTTTAAATGGATGATGAGATGTTATTTTTAATGCTTTAAACTATGGTTTATATTTATAGCTTTTACTAAATGTTTATTCCACATCTTCTTTCAAAAAAAAAAAATTAGATTGTTAGTACGTTTCAATGAAGATAAAGAATACCATAAAAGAATGCGAATTTCATAAATAAAGATCGTTTTACATGGAGTCAACAAGAGCCCACAAGCCACAAGTTGGCTAGTTGGACACCTACTCTAACATAATCATCCAATATTCTGTGAATAAATATCTAAAGGGATATATCTATACTTGGAGTCACCCAAGAAACCTACATCGATACCATACTTAAGAGGTTATCTATGGAAGAGTCTATGAGAGAACACCTTTCTATGTGCCACGGGGTCACTTTTTCTAAGTCTATGTATCCGTAGACTGATGAGAAGATAGATAATATTACACATGTGTCATAGGCCTCGGGAATAGGTCATTATGTATGGTATGATCTCGACCATACTGGATGTCGCATATGCTCTCAACGTCACAAGACGATACCAAGCTAATCCTGGATAAATGCATTGGAAGGCCATGAACGACAGAACATATTCATGGTCTATGGGGTGGTAAACTAAAATTGGAAGGCTACACTGATTCTAGCTTCCAATGCGATGTGGATGACTCTAAGTCAACCTATGGATTTGTATTCATGCTCAATGGTGGTTCTGTCTCTTGGAGGAAATACCACATAATTTGGGATATTGTGGCTAGCGATGACATAGCATTCAAGAGAGTCGTCTCTGCAGACAACATTGTTGACCCACATAAAAGCCCTTGTGAAGACCATTGTTTGAAAAACATCGCGAAACAATGGTACTGCGTCTCATGAGCAGTTGGCTGTGGGAAAGTGGGAGATTATTAGAGTATGTGCCCAACTAGCAAAATTTTGGCATGTGGGTTTTTTTGTTGACTCTATGTAAAACAATCTTTATTTATGAAATGGATGTTATGGCATTCTTTATCTTCATTATTATGATAGCAAACTTGTGGGATAAAGACCTTGAATTCACTATAGTGTATGTTAGATGTGATAGTAGATTTGATGACTATCATGAATCTAATAGTCACTATGTGTTCTAAAAGAGTTCCTAGTCAATTGCGACGTCCAAAAGAGGATAAGGTCCACCCGAGCTTGAGACTAGCATCTTCGATGAAAAGTACCACGTTTCATTGGTAGGGAAAATAGAGATGTTCTAAGAATGCTGATGGATAGTGACCTGGTGATCTATCGAACTATCCTTGTTCGAACTTTCCAACGATTATCATTGTCGAGTGGATTAAGTCCGATCTCTTGGTTGTACAGATTATTTCTTATTACTCAAAACATCATTGAGACTCTACATGATAGGCTCATGATTTTGACCCGTTTACCGACTTCGGGAGGGTCATCAGGTGGCGGGATTGGGTGAGGTCCCGATGCATGTAGGAGTCAATGCTTTGTTGTTGAGGATTCACCGCTCTCCTTTGTGCATGAATATCCTATGCTATCTGAAGAGATAATAGTGTGACAATATATGACCATAGTACTAGATGTGCTTTAGCGTAAATGAATTTACCTAGTAGTGTTAGAGTAGATGCCCAACTAGCCAACTTGTGGCGTGTGGGTCTATAGACTCTTGTATATGATAGAATTTATATATGATATTCACATTTGTTTATGGCATTCTTTATCTTCATTATGTTTATATAATGTTAACAATTTTGTTGGATAAAGACCTAGAATGCACCATAGTGTATGTTAGATGTGATAGTGGGTATGACGGCTATCATGAAACACATCAAATAGTCACTGTGTATTCTGAATTAGTTCCTAGTCGATTGGGCCGTCAAAATGAGGACAAGGCCACCCGAGCTTGAGACTAGTATCTGCGATACGAAGTACCATGTTTCATTGGTAGGGAACATTGTGATGTTCTGAGCATGCAGATAGATAGTGACCTGGTGATCTATCGAACTACCCTCGTTCGAACTTTCCAAGTGGTTACCATTTGTCGAGTGGATATGTCCGAGGTCTTGGTTGTACTGATTAGTCCTCACGACTCGAAACGTCATTGAGACTCTACATGATAGGCGTCTCACTTTGACTCGTTTGCCGACTCATTTGGGGTCATTAGGCGGCGGGGTTGGGTGAGACCCCGATGTATGTAGGAGTCGATGCTTCGTTATCGAGGATTCACCGCTCGCTTACATGCGTGGATATCCTATGCTATCTGAGGGGATAATAGTGTATAAATCTCTGGCCAGAGTACTAGAAGTATTTTAGGTAAATGGGTTTACCTAGTTACACTCGCGATGTCACTATTCGATCTCCAAGATGTATGCATAGCTATCAGATCTTTAGCGACTCTCGATTTACCAATGGTCGTTGATCTGATCGGGATATATGGATTGAAAGGACCGTACTGTACGCTAACCACGACCAGCTGGTTCTTGCAGGCACTATCAGTGATACCTAGGGGATCATGGGGCGATGTTGCTAGGCGCTTTACCCTGATCCGATGGGCAAGTCCGATATTGCGATATCGGAGCCACAATGGTTGTGGGCTCACGGCTAGCTGTATCCCTGAACCATTGAGTGTCACACAAGTACTGGATTCAAGATTCCCGCAAGGAAACTGAGCTCAATGTGTTGAGCATAGGAAGAGGATTTTAGGGAGTGCGACTTCCTAAAAGTCAACAGGGGTGAAATTGCGATTTCCCACTGTTGAGGGGCAAAACTGTCATTTGGACTAGGTAATCTGAAAAATCGTTTTTCGCATCATAATTTTCAGTTTTGGAAACTGAGTCGATCGGTCTGATCTGATCGACGATCGGAGTTATGATGAAACCGTGGTGATTTAAATGAACCGAATGTTCATATAGGACTTGGGCCTGACCCAAGTCCAATGGTCCGGTTCAAGCCCATCTACCAACTTAATTAATAAACATGGTTAGGGCTTAATCACATAACAACTTACACATTACATGTCACGCCCCGAGATCGAGACTCATGACATCGGCAATATTAAACAATTTAAAAACATTGTAAAACATTAAGCCATCATAGCATAGCTCAACCAGTCTAATACATATCCAAGATAATATCGTTTTTACATCGGAAAATCAGAAAAATAGCGGAAGCGAAAAAATTTAAAATATAATTACATCAACAACACGGTATCTTCACCAGCCCCAGAACTGATCTTGTTCTTCTTCTTCTACCTGCTCTTCATTCTTATATGGGTGGAGAAGTAAGGGGTGAGTGTTTGGGAAACACTCAGCAAGTGGGGGATACCATTCGAGCATAACAAATATACATATATATATACTGAATAACAAATCTCATAACAGAGCATAACAGAGCTTAACAGAGCTTACAGAGCATGTCAGAACTTAACAGAACATAGCATGACAGATAGCACTGATGATTACTTCGTGTCTATGGTTTACTGATCAGTCCCTAAGCTTTACTCCTCTAAGGGGTCGAGGCCATTAGTTACACAAAGTAACCCAGAGTGCGGAATATTCTGTAAACCCATATAACGACAGAATCGTGTCTATGGTTTACTGATCAGTCCCTAATTTTTACTCCTCTAAGGGGTCGAGGCCATTAGTTACACCAAGTAACCCAGAGTCCGAAATATTCCGTAGACCCATATAACGACAGTAAAAATCAGTGCGAACGGAGCTCATAACAACACAGAATTCTGAACAAAGGGTTCTCGAATAGTAGACTTAAAACATAATTTTGGTATGAATATTACAATATATATATCAAACGAATAATATAGCAAAAGCCCACTTACCAATTGAGTCTAAATTTGCGTAGAAAGTGGTCGGCTAGGTGAAATATGGACGGTTCCAACGCACAGGAATACACGATCTTTGCAAGAACTCTGATGCACGAAGTCTGGAAATTTCGTACAAGCGTGAAGTCTGATCGTGAAGATTGTGGGGCACGGCGTAGGTTCACAAATTGCGCAGGGTTTTGGATAAGAATTCTGCTGCAATTTCCTTAGAGCTTTGGCGTGAAAACTGTTGTTTTTCTGACTGTGAATTTCGAAATAGCGTGGGAGTTTATCGCTTATATTGCTGTGAATTTCGAAGTGGTGTGGAATTGCTGCAATCACAATCGGGTATTTATAGGTGGCGAGGAAGGGGATTCGAGCGTCCGACATTAAAGGCCTTTAATTCCCTAATTACGTCGACTGTTACAAAATCATCAACGTAGGCATTGATTTGGGTGAGTAAATCGACCATTAATCCCCTAAATCGGCAGTTACAGCGTGAAGTCTTCCTTGTACGCGTGAGGAATCTTTTCGAATTTCCACGGTGAAGCTTCCTGTACCAAGAATCCTGCTTCGCGTCGAGAATTTTTGTGGAGAAGATGAAGTCTACGTCTCTAAACGCCAGCTGCTGAATTTGTGTCGCTGCTGAATTTGCGTCGCTGCTGAATTTGCGTCGCTGCTGGTTTCTCTTCGAGCTCCACGACTGATCTTTAGTGTTAAGTCAAAACGTTGTCGTGTCAACTTATTCAAGCGACACCGTTTTGATATCGTTGGAAAGCACCTGCTGGTTATCTTTAAGTAACGTACCTGCTGAAATCTTGCAACAGCTGATTCAAGATAACTGTAGCTATCTGCTGGTTTTAAATCATCGCACAAGCCATCTGTTGAATCTTTAGCGCGAAGGCAAAACGCTGTCGTATCGACTTATTCAAACGACTTTGTTTTGCTATTGCTAACTTCAAGTGCCAACTTCTGAATTAGCGATCAGCAGGCCTCGTGCTAATTTCTCACAACAATTCCTTGCTGCTGGTTCCATACGAAACACTCAAACGCAGTGTTTCCCTCAACGAAACGATGTCGCTTTACTTCTACGACTGGTTTCCCAAACCAGCAGCTGGTCACTCTAAACTCGCGCATCTGCTGATCCACGAAATGACGGCGTTTCACTCTCGTGCCACCAACTGCTGACCAGCTTTCACCAACAGGCGCTACTGCTGAATTTCGACCAGCAGCAATATTATTATTATTTTTTTTTTGAAGCTGAATCTTCGGGTTTTCACATGCCTCCCTCCTTAAAAGAAGTTTCGTCCTCGAAACTTTGGTTACTTTGATTGTCGAAAAGGTAGGGATATTGGCTTCGCATCTTTTGTTCCACCTCCCATGTGGCTTCTCTCTCGGTGTGGTTGGACCACTGGACCCTGACATAAGGAATCGTTCTTCGCCTGAGTACCTGGTCCTTTTTGTCCACGATCCTAATCGGGACCTCCTCATAGCTTAGTCCTTGGTTCAAATTCCCTTCCACAAGGAGTGGTCCTTAATACAAAACGTGACTAGATTCCGAGATATATCTCCTTAGTTGAGATACATGGAAGACATTGTGGATTCTTGACATACTAGGCGGTAAGGCCAGTCTGTAGGCAAGTGTTCCGACTTTTTCTAGGATTTCGAATGATTCGACATACCGGGGATTTAGTTTTCCGGCCTTATCAAATCGGACTACTCCTTTCTTTGGTGAAACCTTAAGGTACACTTTTTCACCTACCTCGAAGGTCAAGGGTCTTCTCTTCAGATCTGCCCAACTTTTCTGTCGATCCTGGGCTGCTTTCAGTCTCTCTTTTATAATGGCTACCTTTTTCACTGTCTCTTGAACGAGCTCAGGTCCTGTGATAGCCTTCTCTCCGACTTCATCCCAGTATAACGGTGATCGACATTTCCGTCCATAAAGGGCTTCAAATGGCGCCATTCCGATGATGCTGTGATAGCTATTGTTGTATGCGAACTCTATTAGGGGTAGATGTTCGCTCCAATTGCTACCGAAGTCTAATGTGCAAGTCCGCAGCATATCTTCTAGGGTCTGGATGGTCCTCTCAGTTTGACCATCTATTTGCGGATGATAAGAAGTACTGAGAGTAACCTTACTTCCCATGGATTCTTGGAAGCTCTTCCAGAAACGAGATACGAACCTTGGGTCCCTATCTGACAGAATGCTGGTTGGGACTCCATGCAATCTGACGATGTTGTCCATGTACAAGGAAGAAAGTTTCTCCAACCCATAGTTCATTCGGACAGGCAGAAAATGCGCGGATTTTGTTAGCCTATCCACGATTACCCATATTCCATCGTGGCATAGTCTTGTCTTCGATAGACCAACTACAAAGTCCATGGATATGTTTTCCCACTTCCATTCTGGAATTTCCAGTGGTTGTAACAATCCTCCAGGTCTTTGATGTTCGGCCTTGACTTGTTGGCATACATGGAATCTTGCAAAAAATCTGCAACATCTCTTTTCATCCCACTCCACCAAAAGTGTCCTTTCAAATCTCTGTACATCTTTGTACTTCCCGGGTGGATTGAGAATTTGGACTTATGTGCTTCAGACATCACTTCCTAACGGAGGTTATCGACGTCGGGTACACATAGTCGTCTGTTCATCCAAAGGATCCCATCTTGGTCCGTTCGGAAATCAGGCGATTCCCTTTCCTTGATCTGTTCTTTCAGCCACATCAAGCTGGGGTCTTGATCTTGTTTCATTTTGACCAATTCACTCAGGCATGGTTGGGCTGAGAGCGATGATAATACCACCTTGCTCATATTCTTCCGACTTAGCGCATCGGCCACCTTATTTGCTTTTCCTGGGTGGTAGTTGATCATTAAGTCGTAGTCCTTTAACAGCTCGAGCCATCGTCTTTGTCTCAGATTTAACTCCTTCTGGGTGAATATGTACTTGAGACTTTGATGGCCGGTGAATACTTCGCATTTTGCACCATAAAGATAGTGTCGCCAAATCTTGAGGGCAAAAACCACCCCAGCAAGCTCTAGGTCGTGAGTTGGATATTTGCGTTCATGCGTCTTCAGTTGCCTTGAGGCATACGCAATTACTCTGCCATCTTGCATGAGCATACACCCTAGTCCTTCCTTCGAGGCATCGCTGTAGATGGTAAAGCCTTTGTCCCCTACGGGTAACGTCAGAACAGGGGCAGATGCAAGCTTCGTTTTCAGAGTCTCGAAGCTTGTCTCACACTCTTCGTTCCAGTTGAACTTGGAGTTCTTCTGGGTGAGTTGAGTGAGTGGTAAGGCTATGGAGGAGAAACCTTCTACGAACTTCCGATAATAGCTAGCCAGTCCCAAGAAGCTTCTAACTTCTGTCACAGTCTTCGGTGCAGGCCAGTCCATTATGGCTTCTACCTTCTTTGGATCTACCGATACGCCAGCTTCTGAGATTATATGGCCTAGGAATGCCACACTCTTCAGCCAGAATTCTCACTTCTTGAATTTGGCGTACAATTGTTTCTCTCGCAGGGTCTGGAGAGTAATTCGGAGATGTTCCTTGTGGTCTCCTTCACTTGATGAATATACAAGTATATCATATATGAACACCACCACAAATTTGTCGAGGAATGGTCTGAATACACGGTTCATGAGGTCCATGAAGGCCGCTGGTGCATTGGTTAGACCAAATGGCATCATTGTGAATTCATAATGACCATACATTGTCCTAAATGCAGTTTTAGGGACATCCTCATCCCTGATCTTTAGCTGGTGATAGCCTGACCTCAAATCCAGCTTGGAGAAGGTTGTATCTCCCTTGAGTTGATCGAAGAGGTCGTCAATTCTTGGAAGGGGATACTTGTTCTTGATTGTGATCTTGTTCAAGTCTCGGTAGTCGATACACAATCTCATGGTTCCATCATTCTTCTTGATGAATAAGACTGGAGCTCCCCAATGTGACACACTGGGTCGGATCTGCTTTTTGTCCAGCAGTTCCTGTAGTTGATCCTTGAGCTCCTTGAGTTCTGCAGGTGCCATTCGATAGGGTGCCTTGGATATTGGTGCCGACCCTGGCACTAGGTTGATCTCGAACTCAATCTCTCGATCAGGAACTTTCCCAAGTAAGTCATCTGGAAATACATCTGCAAACTCTTTCACCACTGTGATGTCTTCTATCTTGAGCTCGTCTCCTTCTTTTATTTCTTGGATCATTGCCAAGAAAACTTCTGCTCCGGTCTTCATGGCTGTCCATGCTTGGGCCGCAGAAAGTAGGGACTTTCTCTCCTTGTTCTTGCCAAGATATATCAGCTCTTCCTGACTGAGGGTTTGGAGTTTCACGCTCTTACCTCGGCAATCCACTAATGCATGGTGCTTAGCTAGCCAATCCATCCGTAGTATGGCATCAAACTCGACCATGTTGAGTTGTATCAAATTTGCGGAGAACGAATGATCGCTTATCGAAATCTCACAGTTTCTATGGATCTTATATGTTTCAATAGTAGCATTGGTAGGAGTTGCTACTCTATAGGGTTCAGATAGAATTTCAGGCTCTAACCCTAACTTCTTAGCAAACCTCCTAGACACGAACGAATGCGTAGCACCACAATCAAACAACACATAAGCAGGCAGCTTGTTGATAGAAATGGTACCTGCCACCACGTCGCTGGCGTCTTCAGCTTCTTCCTGTGTCATTGCAAACACACGAGCATTGGGCTTATCCTCCCTAGGCCTTGGCTTGCT
>KQ997096.1:335338-351624 GCA_001598015.1 Dorcoceras hygrometricum | reverse complement strand
GCTGAGGCGGTGGATACTGCTATCCACATTGAGGAGGGCATGAGGAGCCGTAGTGCGCGCAGAGCGCAGGTCGCGCAGGTAGTGCAGGGGGTAGACCCGCTGTTTCAGGGAGCTCAGTCGTCTCAGAGTTTCTCAGTCCGCGCATTTTCCCTCAGCAGCAGCAGCAGCATCAGGTAGCTCAGCAGTCTGGCCGTCAGAGGTTTCGACCCCGCGGTCAGCAATTCAAGAAGAAGTCCGGTTCAGGGTCTTCTGGTTCTGGTAGCTCGAGTAGCAGCGGCTCTCGGGTGGAGTTTTGTGGTTTTTGCGGTGGAAAGCATTCTTCCACGTAGTGTGTTGGTGTGCAGGGTTCCTGCAACCTTTGTGGTCAGTATGGGCACTTTGCGAGAGTGTGCCCGACAGCTGGAGCACAGCAGACCGCGGCCTAGCCTCAGGGTCGTGGGGGTCAGTCTCGGGGCCGTTCGCAGCAGTTTCAGCAACCCTGTTTTGGTGAGGCTCCGTTTAGGCCGTTTCAGCAGCCTGGCCCTTCGCGTTTTGGGCATTCGTCTCAGCCTTTCTTTCCAAGACCTCAGCAGGCTCAGGTTAACGCATTCACGAGAGAGCAGGCCGAGGAGACACCGAGCCGGGTGATTGGAGGTACATGCTTTGTTTTTGACTTTCCTGCTCGGGTGTTGTTTGACACCGGTGCATCGCATTCGTTTATTTCCGATTCTTTTGTTGTTGAGCATGGTTTGTGTACCGTCCCTTTGCGCGATGCTGTTTCTGTTTCTACACCCGGTGGTGTGAATCTGTTCTCGCAAGAGATATTGTTGGATGGTGTGTTGCGGTTTGGTGAGCATGCCTTATTAGCGAATTTGATCCGTTTGATGCTTTGGGATTTCGATTGCATAGTTGGGATGGATGTGCTGTCCAACTACAGGGCCTCCGTGGATTGCTTCCATGGGATTGTGCGCTTTAGGCCTTTGTCTGGCGAGAAGTAGGACTTCTACGGCCAGGACTCGAGATCGAAGATTCCGTTAGTCTCCGCGATGGAGATGTTTAGCTTGTTGTCTTTGGGAAATGCTGGCTTTATGATTTATGCTTTGGATGCGTCTTCTTCTTCTAGTGTTCAGCTCAGTGACGTTCCCGTGGTGCGACACTTCCCCGACGTGTTTCCGGAGGAGATTCCTGGTTTTCCTCCGAGGCGGGAGATAGACTTCAGCATAGAGTTGGTGCCTGGCACAGCTCCGATTTCTCGTGCCCCGTATCGTCTAGCGCCTGCGGAGTTGAGAGAACTCAAGGTACAGTTAGATGATTTGCTGGAGAAGGGTTTCATTCGCCCTAGTATGTCACCGTGGGGAGCGCCCATTTTGTTTTTAAAGAAGAAGGATGGCTCAATGCGGATGTGCATTGATTTTCGTCAGTTGAATAAAGCCACTGTGAAGAATAAGTACCCGTTGCCGAGAATTGATGATCTGTTTGATCAGTTGCAAGGTTCTGTGGTGTATTCTAAGATTGATCTTTGTTCCGGGTACCATCAGCTCAGAGTAAGGGACCAAGATGTCGCGAAGACTGCGTTTCGTACGAGGTACGGACATTTTGAGTTTTTGGTGATGCCGTTTGGGTTGACAAACGCGCCGGCAGTCTTCATGTATCTGACGAACCGAGTCTTCCGAGAGTTCATAGATCAGTTTGTGATTGTTTTTATTGACGACATCTTAGTTTACCCGAAGACTCCGAGGGAGCACAAGGAGAACTTGGAGATGGTTCTTCTGAGGTTGAGAGAGCAGCAGTTGTATGCGAAGTTTTCCAAGTGCGAGTTCTGGTTGGAACGCGTTGTATTTCTGGGCCATGTCATTTCAGCAGATGGCATTTCTGTGGATCCCAGTAAAGTGGATGCTGTGTTGAACTGGGAGCGACCGAGAAATGTGTCTGAGATTCGCAGTTTCTTAGGTCTGGCTGGCTATTATCGTCGTTTCATTGAGGGGTTTTCTTCTATAGCTAAGCCGATGACCCAATTGACCCAGAAGGATAAATGGTTTGTTTGGACTGAGCAGTGTGAGAATGCTTTTCAACTGCTCAAGGAGAAGTTAACTACTGCACCTGTGTTGGCTTTGCCGTCCGGATCAGGTGGTTTTGTTGTTTGTTCCGACGCTTCGCTAAATGGATTGGGTTGTGTGCTAATGCAGAATGGTAGAGTCATTGCGTATGCCTCGCGGCAGTTGAAACCACACGAGACTCGTTACCCAGTTCATGATTTGGAGTTAGCAGCGTTGGTCTTTGCGTTAAAGATCTGGCGTCACTACCTGTATGGCGAGAAATTTGTGGTGTACTCCGACCACAAGAGTTTGCAGTATCTGTTTTCGCAGCCTGACTTGAACATGAGACAGCGTAGGTGGATGGAGCTGCTTAAGGATTTTGATTGTGAGATTAAATACCAGCCTGGAAAGTCGAACGTAGTGGCCGATGCTTTGAGCAGGAAGGCTAGTGAGATGCTTGCGTCGTTGTACATCTCTAAGGATCAAGAGCATCTTAACACTACGGGTTGGAGATTCTACCCGGCTGAGGATTGTGTGATGGTTTCATCTTTCCAAGTGGAACCGCAGATTGTTTCTAGCATTCGAGCAGCTCAGAGGACCGATCCGTCAATCCACGAGTTGAAGTTGAAAGTCAGGGTTGGCGAACTTGAGGACTATTCTGTCTCGTCCGATGGTTGTTTGCGTTTTCGGGGCAGGTTGGTTGTGCCCAATTTGAATGATTTGAAGGAGGAGATCCTTCGAGAAGCGCACTGTAGCAGACATAGTGTTCATCCTGGTGCACAGAAGATGTACCATGCTTTGAAGCCGCACTTTTGGTGGGCTGGCCTGAAGAGCGATGTTGCTGGTTTTGTCGCTCGTTGTTTGAACTGCCAGATGGTTAAGGCCGAAAGGATGAGACCTGGGGGTCTGTTTCAGAGTTTAGAGGTGCCCCAATGGAATTGGGAGCACATTGCGATGGATTTCGTAACGCATTTGCCTCGTTCCAGCCGAGGGTGCGATGCTGTTTGGGTAGTTGTAGACCGTTTGTCTAAATCTGCACACTTCATTCCCTATGGGATGACCTTCTCGTTAAAGAGGATGGCGAAGCTGTACGTTGATTTTGTTGTTAGATTGCACGGTGTGCTTGTTTCAATCGTGTCTGACCGAGATCCGAGGTTTACTTCCAGGTTTTGGAAGAGTTTGCAGACAGCTTTGGGCACTAGATTGGCTATGAGTACCGCGTATCATCCCCAGACAGATGGCCAATTTGAGCGAACTATCCAGACATTAGAGGATATGTTGCGTGCTGTTGTGTTGGATTTCGGAGGTAGTTGGCAAGACGCGTTGTCTTTGGTTGATTTTTCGTATAATAACAGCTACCAAGTGACGATTGGCATGGCGCCTTTCGAGGCTTTGTATGGCCGCAAGTGCAGATCGCCAGTGTGTTGGGAAGAAGTCGTGGAGAAGCAGCTATCTGCCCCGGACTTTGTGCAGCAAATGAAAGATCATGTGGATCTTATTAGACAGCGGATGAAAGCTGCCCAGGATCGCCAAGCCAGTTATGCGAATAAGAGGCGTCGACCTCTTGAGTTTCAGGTTGGTGATCACGTATTTCTCAAGGTTTCTCCGTTTCGTAGTGTGATGCGCTTTGGACGCAAGGGAAAGTTAGCCCCTCGTTACGTTGGTCCGTATGAGATTGTCGAGAGAATTGGCCCTTTGGCGTATCGTCTGTTGTTGCCGTCCGAGTTATCTTCTTTGCATGACGTATTTTTTCACGTTTCCATGTTGAGGAAGTACGAGCCTGATCCGTCTCATGTGCTTGGAACTGACGAGGTAGATCGAGATCAGTCGTTGAGCTATCAAGAATACCCTTTGCAAATCCTTGGCAGAAAAGAGAAACAGTTGAGGAATAAGACCATTCCGTTGGTGATGGTGTAGTGGAGCAAGCATGGTAGGGAAGAAGCTACTTGGGAGCTGGAAGAGAAGATGCAGCGCGAGTGGCCGCATCTGTTTGAGTAGCTGTTAGGCTATATTTTCCAGTAACTAGTAGTTTTTGCTGTTTTCCTCCCTTAGTTGTTGTGATTTGTTTGCTCAGTTATCTTGAACTCTTGGCCTTGTGTTGGGCAAGTTTCTTTTTAGTTTTCTGTTGTTGCTTCGACTTTTAGTAGATGTGTTGTATTTCAGAATTGTTGTTTGATTTCGAAGATGAAATCCTTTTTAGTGGGGGAGAAATGTGAGACCTGGATTTGTTATTGAGATTAATCGTTGGAATTAATCGGTTGATTATGAGATTTGTGGTTTAGATCTCTGTTTTGAGTTGCATTTTCGGGTTCCATTTCGTGCGTTGAGCAATTCTGGATGTTTTCGTGTTTTTGAGTTTTGAGGCAAAAGCTGTTTGTGGGCTAGCAGCTGGTCGGTGGCTAAAACAGTCGTAGCTTGTTTTGGTAGCGCAGGACATGAAACGCCGTCGTTTGAGGTATTGCGACTGGTACCAGCTGCGAGGAGTTGTTGCGACTGGTGTTCGTGAAATGGTGCGACCGATTGGCCAGTCGAGGGTAGAAGTCAACGCGGGTTAGCTCTCCTGTGCTCGCGACTGGTTGTGTTGGTACGTTGCGACTGGTACCAGACGAGGGAAGCGTTGTGCGTTGTTTTGTGTTTTGCATCTGGATGACCGGCAGCTGGTATTAAGGATTGAGCATCCTATGCGACGTCGTCTGGATAAGTTGGTGCAACGCCGTTTTGAGGACCAGTCGATGGTTTGCCTTGTGATTTATTTTAGCGTCCGGTCGACTGGCTGTCCAGCTTTTGAATTGGTTCCAGTCGTTGCTATTGCTATTTATAGGAAGACTTGGTCTTCAAATTCGATACCAGATTCTATACTTAGAATATTTCCAGCCTTTCGTTCCTTATCTTTCGAACCCTAGAGCACTGTTCAGCCGTGAGTTTTCCGGCGAATTCCCAGCTTTTCCGGTGGTTGTTTTGCTCGTGTGAGGTAGCGTTGGACTCCTCTCGAGAAGCTCTATCATCCTACACCATTTTTGGAAGTTGTACTTTATATTAGCTTCCTGTTAAGTTGTATGGGTTAGATTGAGCGCTGGTTTTAGTGTTTAAATTCCAGCCGTGAGCTTTGAGTTCTGGTCGTGTGCTAGTAGTGGTTGGCCGTGAGCTTGGTTGCAATTCCCTGAAATCTGTGCATTGTGTATTTGGACAGATTTGTGCAGGCTGTGACTTGCTTCGTTCCTTGTGGGAATTAAGGTACGGATTTGAGCTTATATTACAGCGAGGTTATGGCTTGGATGAATTGTAGTCACTGATATGTGGATTGGCAGTGCCTGCTGGTTGTGTCCTATTGAGGATTGTGTATGCTATTTGTGTACTTGCTGCGTTTCATCTGTTTATATGTCTGTTTTCCAGCATGTTGCATACACGCACGATCTTCCATTCCAGATTTGGTGGTCTTTGTACCTTGTTGCATTGTTGTTGTTGTTTCTTACCAGGATGTGAGGGCGAGCGGCAATACCGCACTCTCATCTCCCTGCTGGTATCGTAGCCACCATGCGCCGAGTGGTTAACTACCACAGCTCATGGGAGAGGCAACAGCAGGTTGAGTTGTTTGATGCATCTGGTAAGTGGGTGTTGTATCATGGCGAGTGGCTCACTACCACACTGTGAACACACCCCGTGGCCACTATATGTTGTTGGTAATTTTTGGAGCTATGTTTGAGTTCCTTAGCTCCTTTGTGGGTCGAGATTTCCGTTGTTCTTCGGCGTCTCATTCATAGCATCTGCATTTTATTCCTTGCTGTTTATTGCTGTTGTATAGTTGCTCTCCGTACTGGGGTTTGACCCCATGTCCCTCCGGGGCTTGGTTTGTTTCTTTGTTGCGTTGTTTTCAGGAAACCCAGGTTCTACAGCTGGTCGTGGTTTCAACCCAGCTGGTTGTGCCCCAGGAGGTGGCTAGTGTGTCCCAGTAGCATATAGCACATATATATATGTATCAGTTAGCCAGGGGGATGCCCTGCGCTTTGTTGTTGTACCCGTAGGGGAATATGATACATGTTTGAATTATGTATGCTTTATTGTTGATTGTGTTATGATTTGGGAAACTTATTTTAAGTATCGTTGTATTTTAAATTATATGTTTAAAACCGTCGGGCCTAAAAGTGAAAATTTTACCCACTTTTTGATAGCTTCCGCGTGTGTTTATCTGTTGTGAGCACGAGGCCTGACATCTCATAACAGAGCATAACAGAGCTTAACAGAGCTTAACAGAGCTTACAGAGCATGTCAAAACTTAACAGAACATAGCATGACAGATAGCACTGATGATTACTTCGTGTCTATGGTTTACTGATCAGTCCCTAAGTTTTACTCCTCTAAGGGGTCGAGGCCATTAGTTACACCAAGTAACCCAGAGTGCGGAATATTCCGTAAACCCATATAACGACAGAATCGTGTCTATGGTTTACTGACCAGTCTCTAATTTTTACTCCTCTAAGGGGTCGAGGCCATTAGTTACACCAAGTAACCCAGAGTCCGAAATATTCCGTAGACCCATATAACGACAGTAAAAATCAGTGCGAAAAGTAGACTTAAAACAGAATTTTGGTATGAATATTACAATATATATATCAAACGAATAATATAGCAAAAGCCCACTTACCAATTGAGTCTAAATTTGCGTAGAAAGTGGTCGGCTAGGTGAAATCTGGACGGTTCCAACGCACAGGAATACTCGATCTTTGCAAGAACTCTGATGCACGAAGTCTGGAAATTTCGTACGAGCGTGAAGTCTGATCGTGAAGATTGTGGGGCACGACGTAGGTTCACAATTTGCGCAGGGTTTTGGCTAAGAATTCTGCTGCAATTTCCGTAGAGCTTTGGCGTGAAAAACTGTTGTTTTTCTGACTGTGAATTTCAAAATAGCGTGGGAGTTTATCGCTTATCTTGCTGTGAATTTCGAAGTGGTGTGGAATTGCTGCAATCACAATCGGGTATTTATAGGTGGCGAGGAAGGGGATTCGAGCGTCCGACATTAAAGGCCTTTAATTCCCTAATTACGTCGACTGTTATAAAATCATCAACGTAGGCATTGATTTGGGTGAGTAAATCGACCATTAATCCCCTAAATCGGCAGTTACAGCGTGAAGTCTGCCTTGTACGCGTGAGGAATCTTTTCGAATTTCCACGGTGAAGCTTCTTGTACCAAGAATCCTGCTTCGCGTCGAGAATTTTCATGGAGAAGATGAAGT
The DNA here is from genome assembly GCA_001598015.1 of Dorcoceras hygrometricum. NCBI lineage: Eukaryota > Viridiplantae > Streptophyta > Magnoliopsida > Lamiales > Gesneriaceae > Dorcoceras > Dorcoceras hygrometricum. Next base: position 344,378 of record KQ997096.1, on the reverse strand, counting down.
CTGCGTCGCTAAAAGCCAGCTGCTGAATTTGCGTCGCTGCTGAATTTGCGTCGCTGCTGAATTTGCGTCGCTGCTGGTTTCTCTTCGAGCTCCACGACTGATCTTTGGTTTTAAGTCAAAACGTTGTCGTGTCAACTTATTCAAGCGACACCGTTTTGATATCGTTGTAAAGCACCTGCTGGTTATCTTTAAGTAACGTACCTGCTGAAATCTTGCAACAGCTGATTCAAGATAACTGTAGCTATCTGCAGGTTTTAAATCATCGCACAAGCCATCTGCTGAATCTTTAGCGCGAAGGCAAAACGCTGTCGTATCGACTTATTCAAACGACATTGTTTTGCTATTGCTAACTTCAAGTGCCAACTGCTGAATTAGCGATCAGCAGGCCTCGTGCTAATTTCTCACAACAATTCCTCGCTGCTGGTTCCATACGAAACACTCAAACGCAGCGTTTCCCTCAACGAAACGACATCGCTTTACTTCTACGACTGGTTTCCCAAACCAGCATCTGGTCACTCTAAACTTGCGCATCTGCTGATCCACGAAACGACGGCGTTTCACTCTCGCGCCACCAACTGCTGACCAGCTTTCACCAACAGGCGCTACTGCTGAATTTCGACTAGCAGCAAAATTTTATTTATTTTTTTTTTGAAGCTGAATCTTTGGGTTTTCACATTACAAACCCTAGCCTCCACCACAACTCTCGGCCGCCCCCTCTCCTCCAAAGCCCCACGCCGCTGCCCAAGCGCCGCCGCTGCACGTTGATCGGACTTGTTCCGATCACCGTTTCGAGGAGTTTCCGTCCGTGCTGATCTCTTCAGGCCTTCTAGTGCAGGCTGACGAAGGAACCTTGCTTCCGGTCGTGGACTTGATTAGACGAATCTACCGCCGCCTACCGTGAAGAGCTAGTCTCCATGTGATTCTCGTTGGAGCCAGGCTCCTGTCGCCAGCAAGGTAACACCCCGAGAAACGCCCTATGAATGGTTTATAGTGCTGTATTGTATTGTATTGAACGTTTCCCGGCGCTATTTTTAAAACTTCCGTTGCATCGCCGGGAGACGGGATCCGGATCCGCCACCGCTTATCCAACAAGTAGCACCTGTGATATCACTATGTCATCTCCAAGTGTATTTAGTGAGGGAGAATGTGAGTCCTGGAAGATCAGTTTGAGTTAATTGTTGGGATTAATCAGTTTAGATGGATCAAATCAGGGGCGAGCTGGACTGTTGGCTTGAGCATTGAGCTGATCTGTTGAAGCGTGCTGATCTGATAGAACAGTAAAGAACTGGATCGAGCGTGTTGACATTATTGATCTGCTCTAGGTTGATCGATTTGTGTGCTGATCTGGTGCAACCTGAGATGGTCTAGAAGTACTGTATTGCTGAGTAGCGCGTACTCGTTTGAACATTGTGAGCTGATCTGAAAATATTGTTTGGCAATCACTAAGATGATCTATTGACGCTGAGCTGATGTATTGTTCCACGTGCTTCTTGTAGCATATCAATTTTGTAGGAACTAAATGGAGAGTTATCTTGGAGTAGTACTGGATTTCCCGAGCTGATATCAGCTTTGAGGCCTGAGATGGTTGGTGGTTACTGTAGATAAGATCAGGAGAACGTAAGTTATATACTTAGACTTTGACCAAGTGTTAACCATTTTACCGGCACACAGATATTTTGTATACTTTGAGAGCCCGAGCAGAATTTTAGAGTTAGGTGCCCATCGAGCCATGTGTTGGGAAAGAGATCATGTAATAACTCCGTGTATGACAATCTTTATTATAATGATACTTGAAATTGTTTATGTGGCACAAAATTATCTATATACCCTTGCTTGCTGCATAGATAATGTCCTTGAATATACAATAGTAGAAAGAATGGGAGATGGTCATGAAATGACTATCATGAAACTCATATTTGGAATACTGTGTATATTAAACCGTTCCTAGTCGATTCAGCCGCCACTAAGAAGGATAAAGGCCGCTTGAGCTAGAGACTAGTACTTGCGATGTGAGTACCATATTTCATTGGTAGGGGGCATGAGGATCTCCAAACATGCAAATAATTGCACCTTGTAGAGTGCACTGAACAACCCTCCGTATAGGATTTTCCAAGTGGTTTTTATTTATCGAGTGGAAAATCCTAGTTTATGGTTGTAAACCATTAGTCCTTATAACCCGAGACAACATTGAGACTCTATGTGCTAGCTCCACACTTTGATTTGTTTAGTCACTCCCCTAGAGTCATTAAGTGGCGAGATTGGGTGTAATGTCGAAATATATAGGATTCCATGCATTGTAGTTAGGGATTCACCACTTACCTACGGCTTTGGATATCCTATGTGACCTCATGTATTTGTAGTAAGAAATCTCTGATCAGAGTGAGACGGTAATTTAGAAACGAGTTTCTTTAGTTACACATGCAATACAGCTACTACATGAAACATAGTTATTGTTTCTGTAATAACTCTCGATATACCAATGGTTGTCGAATCGGTCGTGATATATATATGAGTTGAAGGGACTGTACTGTACACTTGTCATAATTGAATGGTTCTTTCAGGCACTATCATTTGATACTTAGGGAGTCGATGTAAGCGATGAGAAACGAGTTTCTTTAGTTACACATGCAATACAGCTACTACATGAAACATAGTTATTGTTTCTGTAATAACTCTCGATATACCAATGGTTGTCGAATCGGTCGTGATATATATATGAGTTGAAGGGACTGTACTGTACACTTGTCATAATTGAATGGTTCTTTCAGGCACTATCATTTGATACTTAGGGAGTCATGTAAGCGATGCTTCTAGGCTTTAGCATGACTTGTTTGGTACCATAAGAATTTGATTCTGACGTTCTTATTATCAAGGATTTGATTAACAAGAGTGGAAATGATTAGGGTAAGTTCATATGAGTACGTGTTTAGTCCGAATCACATGGAGATGTGAACCCACTGCTAGCCGTATCATTGAACCACTGAGGGTCACACAACACTAGCTTAATAGATCCCGATGAGAAGAAATTTGTTCAAAGGGTTGAGCAAATTATAAAAGGAGTTTATAAGGGAATGTAAATTTAATTTGCGAAATTATTTCAAAATTTAAAATTTATACATGGATATATCAGTAGTTTTGAAAATGTGGATTTTCGAAAACTAATGTCATGAACTTAATTAAATTAATTCAAGTGTTGAATTAATATTACACTAGTGGGACGTGTAGAGCCCAAATAATTAAAGGATCAATTGTTCTTTTACTAGTGGGCTTGAAGGTGTTCAAGTCAGATTTAATTATGCTCATGGGCCTATATTGTATAAAATAGCCCAACTATACATACAATATACATGCAAGAGGGAGATGAAAGGTCGGGAACAACTTTACATTATACAAGGCATGTGTTTCCTTGCATATAGAGTTGTCATTCATTTTTGTATCCCCTTCTATCCTCTTGCACGAAGTTCCCTCTCATTTTCTCATAGGTTTTGCTTGTTTTTGAGTAGAAAAACTTGTGCTTCTCATAGTACAACACCCTCAATATTCTAGTACATATTTTGGGTGGAACTATCTTGCTAGTAGTGGACCTAATTTTGGAGTGGAGTCAATTTTGAGCAAGGTGTGCTCTTTGAAGCTTGTAGGTAGTGTTAACCATTTCAAGAGTGAGATTATTTTAATCTACTTGCAGCCATCATCAACCTTTTGAAGGTTGATAGGTATACATTTCTAAAAACCCTATTGTTGGTTGTTTTATATGGTATTCTACATGAGTGCTCAACGTTTGTATTTTATGCTTCCAGTACATTGTTGAGCATGATCTATCGGTGTACCAAGACTGATATCCCCTTCATGAAACCCTAGACACTGTTCACTCGAACCTTATCTTCTCCGATAGCCGATGGTAGATGGCTTAGCTTGGAGCATGGTTGGTACCGTTGGACTTCTCTCTCCAAAGCCATCATTTCCCTACCATATTTGGAACGGTCGGCCGGATAAGAAGCACAACGTTAATAGAGGCGAGCTATTCTTCATATTTTTCGACTGTTTGGCTTTTCAGTTCAGGTCACCGTGAGTTGTAAGTTGATACTCTTCTCCTTAGCTTTGTTTTGAAATCAGTATGGTTTAGGTTGGAGTAGGCTTGAGCTAGTATGAGCTGATTATCTGTAACATCCCGAAAATACAGATTACGTAGAAATGAGTGCATGACTAGGGGGGAAATATTTCTAGATGATTACATGCCTTATTATATGATTTATTTATGATTTTATGCTGCATGGTATGCATGTGTTATTTTTCAGCATGCTTGAGCTATGGACGTGTGGACGAGATTAGGGTCGACCGGAATAAAGATAATTGAGATTTTTAAGTTATGAGATTTTAAGAAAGAATTTATTTTATTTTAAGCAAATATTTTTGAAAATTAGGATTTTTATAATTATTTTGGAGGGGAACCCGTTTTTCGCCTATACGGGCTGGCATATTGAGTTTTAAGGCATTTTAAATTATAAGGAGGCCTAGATTTCAAAATTTTATAACCATTAAAGCCCAAGCATGAGTTTTAAACACATTTTGATTTAATTAGAGGGCAAACTTGTACTTCCTTTTAATTTAAATTTATAGGGGTCATTATAGGCACTTTCATAATTCTTAAACACATCTTACACACAAACCTAGCCTCCATATTGTGTACCAGCCGTCTTCTCCCCTCCCTTAGCACACAAATTTTCGAAATTTCACAGCCATTGAAGGAGCTTGGCGATCAAATTCCGGAGGCGCCCCGATCTCGCACCTACGACGTCCGTACCTCGCAGATCAACGTTTTCTTCAACCCAGGCATGTGATATCAACTCCATTGCTCACCATTTAAATCATAATAACCTGTTTTATGAAAATTATGCATGAATTGTATGTGTATGCCTCGGATATTTACATCTATGTTCATAGTTCATGCATGGAACTCACGATTTTGACATGTCTCGCTCTTTCCTCTTAAGGCTTCGGTCATGGTAATTTCCAGGGGTTATGGCTCGGTTCTATAGGTTCCTATGGGACTCATGGTGGTCTAGATCGAGGTAGGAAGGTGGCTAAGTGGTCGGGTGAACCAGGGAAAGCCATAGAGGTGGAGGTGACGCGTCGCGCTGTGTGGCTGATGCGCCCACTTCCCTCGACCAGTTCTCCCTGGTTAGCCCATGTTTAGGACCATGGTTGGTCTCGTTGGAACCTTCTGGACCTGGGGGTGGTCCAAACAGAAGGGATCCGGCATTGGTGGCCGGATCATGGAGAACAAACGCGAAGACCAGCAGATGGTCGCGACGGCGCAGCATGGCTGGAGCGTCCACTTGAAGCGACCGGTTCTCCCTGGTTAGCCCAGGGTTTGGACTATGGTTTGACTCGTTGGAACCGTATGGACCCGGGGGTGGTCCATCCAGAAGGTCTCCCGCATTGGTGGCCGGATCAGCGAGAACGGTCGTGAGGAGTGCCTGCTGGTCGCGGTGGCAGCTTGTTAGGGTGTGTGGGATTTTTGGTTTAGGGTTTAAGTTGCTATGGTTCGGTCTAAATGAACTGGTTTTGGCTGGTTTGGTTGGACCGGATCGGTTCTTGGAGTCTCGAATGAAATATTTTAAAATGGAGTCAAGTTATTTTATTTAGGGACCTGTTATTTTTATTAATATGTCGAAGGTCCAATTTTAAAGAAAATAGCCAGAAGGTCCAAATTGAGTCAAACCTTTTTAAATAATTTTATTTATGCTTAATTTAAGTTTTTAGTCAAAATTAGGGCTTTAGGGATTTTAATTGGAGTTAAATAGATTTTTGGATTTAATTTGGTCATAATCGGACTTTTGGTCAAAACCGACTTTTGAGGTCAAAATTGATTTAAATTGATTTTTAGAAGTCAAAATTGATTTTAATTAGCCAACTTAGCTTTGATTTTATGAAATAAAAATATTTAAGAAAATAGGCAAAAATGGGAAAAAGCGGTGAACATTCGTTTCATCGATCGTTTTTGGAGCGACGTTTGGTCTAGAAGTAGCGAGCCAGGCCCCGGAATCAACCCTTGACCGAAGTAGAAAAATGTAGAAGCCCGTAAATGCATAATTAATCATATATGTAGTATGTTATGTGCGTAAAAGTTTTAAAGGAAAGAATTAATTATCCATTAACAGACTAAGCTTTTAAATTGCATGACTTTAAGAAAATTCATGCATCATGAGATTTTATGAAATGACCAGACATGTTCTTTTTAAGTTAAAAATCCGAGGAATGGAAGTGATGTGGCAAGTCTACGATGGGAGTTAAGCGGGTAGCCGGGCCCGGGGATCCCCTGTTTTTAGGAATGATTTCAAGATTTCAGGGCCTATGGATCTCGAGGTAAGGTCGGGTGAAGTTGCAGTTGCCTATGGATCCCGAGGTAAAGTCGGGTGAAGTGGCAGTTTTCAAGAGGTGTGACATATAGGTATCCCGAGGTAAGGTCGGGTGAACCACACCGCCACGTACGTTGGTTATTACGACTGATCAGTCACACTTTTCTCACATCCACTGATATGACTCTTATGATTTATTTCAGATTACGATATGCCATGCCTTATATGATATATGATATGTTATGATATGATTACATGATGAAATTTTTTAAGATCATGCACGCATACATATCCTTTACGTTATTTTAATTACAGTATGTGCTTGCATGCGCTTTTATTAGTATATACCTTGTTATGCATTATGATAGAGCATGCTGAGCCTCTAGGCTCACTAGGTTTAAATGGTGCAGGTGATGATCCTGTGGATGAGCTCATTCCGACTGGCGGTGATGACCTCTGAGCGTCGGTTGCAGCAGTACCCCGTGACCGCCCTTATGCTTCAGTTTTGAGATGATATAGTTTAGATACTGGGTTTTTAATATGTTGGCTTTCAATATTCATTTACTCGATAATTTTATGATATTGGATGTTTTTAACGTTTTTAATTACTCCTTTATTTATGCTTAAAGTATTTTGAGAAAATGGTTTAGAAATGTTTTAGAAGGGAACGAGCCATTCGTTATGTTTAAGTTTTATGCTTCCGCACATGTTTTAAAAAAAAAAGAAAAAACAATATCTAGAGTCTGGTTCGTTTCAATGAAGTTATCATGTTTTTCTATATCTATTTTTATTATTTCTTGATTTTTGCAATGGGTCGCACAAAAGAGGGTTGCGAGCTGCGAATGGGTCTCGAGTAGGGGTCTCGAGTTGTGGGTGAGTCGCGAGTCATGTTTGGGTTTTTGTGGTTTAGGTTAGGTTATGGGTCTCGAGTAGGGGTCTCGAGTTGTGTGGGTGGGTCGCGAGTCATGTTTTGTGATTCTCATCAATCATATGTTATAATTTTTATAAAATAAGTGTTATATTTATAACATAACATATATATGAGTGATATATAAGTATAAATGATAATACAAAGCCATAAGCCATATGCATAGGCTCCTGGCAGGCTTCTAGAGGCGAAGGGGCACGATGAATGAATCGATCTCACACGAAATGAGAGGGATTACGAGACTGGAAGTTATAGATGAGGTTGACGTTAGTTGAGGTATGCTTATCAGATTTAATTGGTACTACCCATAACAACAAGGTGCATCTTTTTTTCGGGAGCTCATAACTTAAGAACTCCAAAGTTAAGCGTGCATGACTTGGGAAAATTTTGGGATGGATGACCCCGTGGGAAGTTTTCTCAGGGTACGTGCGAGTGAGGACAAAACACGCTGGAAAGACCAGTGTTGGTACAGTGGGGACAGTCGTTAAATCTGGGGTGTTACATTATCCCTAGGCCGTGTACTGGTTGTTTTCCCCGAGCTGTTTCGTTTAGGTTTGATCAGATTATAATTTGTGGTGTAAGCTTCCCGAGATGGTGGAGACTCTTATGGTTTTTGACGTGATTTCTCCACCTTGCTAGCTGAAGTGCTGGTTCCGTGATCTTCTTTGTGAAGTGTGCTTGAGCTGGAGCTATTGTTTACTACCTGAGCTGACAGTGTAGGTGTACTATCATAAGCATCGAGCTGAGTTGAGTTATTTGGTAAGAGATACCTGAGGTACGGATTTTGGACTGGTAATTACCTCTTTCGTAGAGTATGGTTATGTGCTCTATATTTTTATATATGTTGTTTCTTTTGTTGTTATTGTCATGTAATTGCGTATATTCATATACATGTCATCGAGCATGAACATTTTCATATTGAGCCTTGAGATTTTATTCCAGCCATTGCATTGATATATGGCTTGATTGTACACTTTCCGAAAGTACTAAGGACACACATTGTAGCTCCCGCCTCCTCAGTTTGCTGTGTCCTGGATAGGTGGCGGCGAGTGGTCGTACAGAACCTTCATTATCGTGACTGATTCGGTAGCTCCCATCACCCTCGACAATGAGCCATATTTATTTTCCATTGCGACCAGCCGGGTAGCTCCTGAACTCCCGATAATGTTGCCACGTGTTGTTGTCGACAGTATAGTTTGGCCTCTGGTTTTGGTAGCCGATGTTTCTTGCTGAAGGACATGCATGTTAGAGTATATGCCCAACTAGCCAACTTGTGGCGTGTGGGTTTTATAGACTCTTGTACAAACAATCTTTATATATGATATTCGCATTCTTTTATATGGCATTCTTTACTTTCATTATATGTGTAATGATTTACAATTGCGTTGAGTAAAGACCTAGAATGCACTAAAGCGTATGTTAGATGTGATAGTGGGTATGACGGCTATCATGAAACACATCTAATAGTCGCTGTGTATTCTGAACATGTCCTAGTCGATTGGGCCGTCTAAATGAGGATATGGCCGCCCGAGTTCGAGACTAGTATCTGCGATGCGAAGTACCATGTTTCATTGGTAGGGAACATTGTGATGTTCTGAGCATGCAGATAGATAGTGACCCGGTGATCTATCGAACTACCCTCCTTCGGACTTTCCAAGTGGTTACCATTTGTCGAGTGGATAAGTCCGAGGTCTTGGTTGTACTGATTAGTCCTCACGACTCGAAACGTCATTGAGACTCTACATGATAGGCG
>KQ997096.1:251920-271971 GCA_001598015.1 Dorcoceras hygrometricum | reverse complement strand
TAGGTGTGCAGGGTTCTTGCAATGTCTGTGGTCAGTAGTACGGACACTTTGCTAGAGTGTGTCCTTTGTCTGGATCGCAGCATACCATGGCTCCACCGCAGGGTCGAGGTGGATCATCTAGAGGTCGTTCTGCTTTTCCTGTTCAGCAGCAAAGGTTAGGGGAGCCTCTGTTTAGGCTGTTTCAGCAGCCTGATCCTTCGTGGTTTGGACAATATTCCCACCCTCAGTTTTCTGGACCTCAGTTTGCCCAAGTGAACGCCATGACTACAGAGCAAGTGGAGAGCACGCCTGGCGGAGGGATTATCACAGGTACTTGCTTTGCTTTCATTTTCCTGCGCGTGTATTGTTTGATACAGGAGCATCACATTCTTTTATTTCTGATGCATTTGTGGTTGATCATGGTTTGCATACCCTCCTTTGTGTGATGTTGTATCTGTTGCGACTCCCGCCGGTGCGAGCCTGTTCTCCCAGGAGATTTTGTTGATTGGTGCTCTTAGGTTTGGCGAAAGTATGTTGTTAGCCAACCTGATCAGGCTAGTGATGTGGGATTTTGACTGTATAGTGGGAATGGACGTGTTGTCTAGCTATAGGGCCACCGTGGATTGTTTCCATGGCATTGTGCTATTTAGGCCCCAGTCTGCCGAGAAATGGAATTTCTACGGCCAAGATTCCCAGTTGAAGATTCCTTTAGTCTCTGTGATGGAGATGTTTAGCCTGTTGTCGCTTGAGAATGCTGGTTTTATGATATATGCCTTAGATGCGTTGATATATGCCTTAGATGCGTCTTCTTCTTCGAGTGTAGATATTAGTAGAGTCCCTGTGGTTCAACATTTCCCGTATGTGTTTCCGAAGGAGATTCCTGGTTTTCCTCCGAGGCAGGAGATAGACTTCAGCATTGAGTTGGTTCCTGGTAAAGCTCCGATTTAACGTGCTCCGTATCGTTTAGCGCCTGCTGAGTTGAGGGAGCTTAAGGAGAAGCTTAGTGATTTGCTGGAGAAGGGATTCATTAGGCCTATCATGTCCCCGTGGGGAGCGCCTATCTTGTTTGTTAAGAAGAAGGACGGGTCGATGAGTATGTGTATCGACTTTAGGAAGTTGAACAAGGCGACAGTGAAGAAGAAGTACTCTTTGCCTAGGTTCGACGACTTGTTTGATCAGCTTCAGGGTTCAGCTGTGTTTTCTAAGATTTATCTTAGTTCGGGGTACCATCAGTTGCGCATCCGTGAGCAGCATGTTGAGAAGACTGTGTTTCGTACGAGGTATGGGCATTATGAGTTTCTAGTTATGCCTTTTGGTTTGACGAATGCTCCTGCAGTTTTCATGGACTTGATGAATAAGTTGTGTTTATCGATGACATTTTGGTGTACTCTAAGACTCCGATGCAACATAAAGAGCATTTGATGCTAGTTCTTCAAAAGCTTCGAGACTCGCAGCTGTATGCTAAGTTCTCCAAGTGAGAGTTTTGGTTAGACCGAGTCGTGTTTCTGGGTCATGTGATTTCTGTTGATGGTATTTCTATGGATCCCAGTAAGGTTGACGCTGTTCTCAACTGGGAACGTCCCAAAAGCGTTGCGGAGATTCATAATTTCTTGGGTCTGGCTGGCTATTATTGTCGTTTTATCGTAAGGATTTTCTAGTATAGCTAAGCCAATAACGCAGTTGACTCAGAAGGACAAGTCGTTTTTTTGGACTGAGCAATGCGAGAATAGTTTTCTGTTGCTCAAAGAGAAGCTAACTTCTGCGCTTGTGTTAGCTCTGCCGTGTGGTTCAGGTGGTTTTGTAGTTTGTGCAGATGCTTGACCACAAGAGTCTTCAGTATCTGTTTTCTCAGTCAGATTTGAATATGAGATAGCGTAGATGGATGGAGCTGCTAAAAGATTTTGATTGTGAGATCAAATACAAGCCTGGGAAGATGAATGTAGTTGCTGATGCATTGAACAGAAAGGCTCAAGTGGCGATGCTGGCTTCGACGCAGATTTCGAAAGTCCATGAGCATCTTAGCACTACTGGTTGGAGGTTTTACCCCGCTGAGGATTATGTTGTGGTGTCTTCTTTCTAAGTTGAGGCACAAATTGTTGCTAGCATTAGAGCTGCTCGAAGGACAGATCCTTCCATCCATGAGTTGAAGCTGAAGGTGAGAGCTGGACAGTTGGAGGACTATTCTGTCTCTTCGGATGGTTTTTTGAGATTCCGTGGCAGGTTGGTTGTGCCAAATCTGGTTGATCTTAAGGAAGCGATTTTGCGAGAAGCTCATTGCAGTAGATACAGTGTCCATCCTGGTGCAAGGAAGATGTATCATGCCTTGAAGCAGCATTACTGGTGGGCAGGTTTGAAGAGTGATGTTGCTGATTTTGTAGCCCGATGTCTGAATTGTCAGTAAGTCAAGGCAGAGAGGATGAGACCTGGTGGTTTGTTGCAAAGCTTAGAGGTTCCCCAATGGAATTGGGAGCACATAGCGATGGATTTTGTCACGCATTTTCCTCGTTCCAGCAGAGGTTGTGATGTTGTGTGGGTTGTTATCGAAAGATTTTCGAAGTCTGCTCACTTCATTCCCTACAATATGACCTATTCTTTGAAGAAGATGGCGAAGCTGTACATAGATTTTGTGGTACGTTTGCATGGTGTGCTAGTTTCGATTGTTTCAGATCGTTATCCGAGGTATACTTTCAGGTTTTGGAAGAGTTTGCAAACAGCTTTGGGAACTAGATTGGCTATTAGTGCAGCTTATCACCCCCAAACAGATGGCCAATCTGAGAGGACTATCCAGATTTTATAGGATATGTTGAGAGCTGTTGTGATGGACTTCAGTGGTAGCTGGCAAGACTCGTTGTCTTTGGTTGAGTTTTCCTACAATAACAGCTATCAGGTCACGATTGATATGGCACCATTTGAAGCTTTGTATGGCAGGAAGTGTAGATCGCCAGTGTGTTGGGAAGAAGTGGGGGAGAAGCAGCTGTCTTCTCCAGAATTTGTGCAGCAGATGAGAGATCAGGTGGACTTGATTTGCCAGCGAATGAAAGCTGCGCAAGATCACTAAGACAGTTATGCGAATAAGAGGCGTAGGCCTTTAGAGTTTGTGGTTGGTGATCTAGTTTTCCTTAAGGTTTCTCCTTTCCGTAGTGTTATGAGATTTGGTCTCAAGGGAAAAGTTAGCTCCTCGTTATGTTGGTCCTTATGAAATCTTAGAGAGTATTGGTCCTTTGGCTTATCGGCTGTTGTTGCCACCAGATTTGAGTGAGCGTTTCCTAGATTACAGTAGTTGGTTCATTGTTATTTCTCGGTAGATGTTTGCTTAAGTTCTTTTCCCTAGTTATCTTGAACTCTTGTTTTGGAGTTGATTGATTTCGAGGACGAAATCCTGTTTTAGCGGGGGAGAGATGTGAGACCCGAAAGCTGATAAGATTAATTGAGTTAATTAATCGGGTTTTATTGAGATCAGCTTTGAGTTGTTATGCTTGGAGAAGCTATCGGGTTTTGTTTTAGTCCTTAGAACAGTTCTGGAGAGTTAGAGTTGGCACGGAATCTGTTCAGTAGCGAGTGCTGGGTCATCGCTGAATGTTAGCGTTCAGCAGTAGTGACATCAGCAGTTGTCGCTGAGTGGTTGTATTCAGCAGTCGTAGCAAGATCAGTTGTCGCTGTGCAGTAGCGAGTGTGCTGGTGTGTTTTGGTAGCGGGTGATTCTACGTCGTATTTTGGATTAGCGAAGAAGGCTCAGCTGTGAGTTGTGTTAGCTTCAGCTGTGTGAGAGATCTGTTGTTCCGTTGCGAACAGATGTTGGTTAGTTGTTCAGCAGTGAGTAGCGGGTGACGTGTCCAGTTGCGACAGTAGTTCTCTGCGACGTCGTTTGGGTTAAGTGATCGTTGTTTTGGCATAGAGTGAGATCTGTTGCAAGATCTGTTTGCGAGTGGGAATATCAGTTGTGATAGCTTAAGTTGTCGGTGAAGCTGTTCCCAGTTTCTGTCAGCAGTGAGATTTAATAGGGAGCTTGGCATTGTTCTCTATTATTGTTCCCGACACTTAGAATATTTCCCGATAGCAAGTTCTGTCGCGATACCCTAGCTACTGTTCACCGAACCTTATCTTCTTCGATTGACGACGGTAGACAGCTCCTAATGAAGTAAGATTGGTAGCGTTGGACTCCTCTTGCTGAGACGCTTCGTTTGGATATTATTTTCGAATGTTTGCTTGAAGCTGGTGAGGTGTGCGAAGACATCTCCCTTGTGTAGTCTATTAGCATAAGCGTCGGATTTCGCTCCTTGCTTGTTGGGGTGGTAGATCTGTGTGCTCGGGACGTCATTGTGGCAATCTGATGTAGTAATTGTTGCACAGAGAATTGAGGTACGGATGTGAGATTGTTACAGCTTAGGATTGAGCATGGATTATGTGCTTTGCTGTGTATGCTCTGTGCTGTTATTGATTGTGCCTTGTTTGCTTGAAGCTGGTGAGGTGTGCGAAGACATCTCCCTTGTGTAGTCTATTAGCATAAGCGTCGGATTTCGCTCCTTGCTTGTTGGGGTGGTAGATCTGTGTGCTCGGGACGTCATTGTGGCAATCTGATGTAGTAATTGTTGCACAGAGAATTGAGGTACGGATGTGAGATTGTTACAGCTTAGGATTGAGCATGGATTATGTGCTTTGCTGTGTATGCTCTGTGCTGTTATTGATTGTGCCTTGTTATGATATCAGCTGTTGCATTTTCATACACGCATTATCCTGTTGAGCTCTGTTTTCTAGCTGTTCCTGTTCTGTTGATTTGAGAGTACCAGGATGATGTGTTTGAGGACGAGCGGGTAGTTCCCGTATACCTCAAAGGCCGATCGGGTAACTCCCATGTCCCTCTTCTCCCTGCTGGGTTTGTTGGCCGCCATGAGTGGAGTGGGTAGCTCCCACATCTCATGAGTGGGCAACAGTAGGTGGAGCTGTTTGTTTAGCATCTGGTACGGTGTACTGGAGATGAGTGGGTAGCTCCTATGTGCTCAGTATACCCCGTGGACACTGTCTGTTTTCCCTTTGATCAGATCTTGCTGTTGAGCTGTTGTTGTGATCCTTTGGCTCCCTTTTTTCGGTTGTAGCCATGATCCCTTGCATAGCATTTGCATATTTATCTGTTGTTTTCCTTATGCTGTTCGTATCGCTCTCCGTACTGTGGTTTGACCGCGATGTCCCTCTGGGGCTTGTGTATTGTTTCATGTATGTGTTTTCAGGTTTTCCAGGTTTCTCTGCTGGTCGTGGCTTTGACCCAGCTGGAGGTGACCCAGGAGGTGGATAGAGTGTCCCAGTTAGCGTATAGCATATATGTACTAGTACTGTCAGCCAGGGAATGCCCTGTGCTTGTGGGATTCAGTTGTATGCTGTAGTACTTGTATTTGTTTAAATGTTGTACTCTTGCCCTAGGTGTTTGTATGCTGGGATATTTTAAGTATGGTTGTATTTAAATTATATGTTTTAAACCGTCAGGCCCAAAGCAAAAAATTTAAAGCCACTTTTTGTATGCTTCCGCTATTGTTTTGCGTGGTTTAACTCTGAGTAGAGCACGAAGCCTGAAAACATCTTGCTCCCGAATGCGCAACTGATGGTACCCCGAACACATATCGATCTTAGAAAATACAGCTGAACCCTGAAGCTGATCAAACAAGTCATCGATTCTCGGCAAAGGGTACTTATTCTTAATTGTTGCCTTATTCAACTGCCTAAAGTCGATGCACATCCTCATCGACCCGTCCTTCTTCTTCACAAACAAGATAGGCGCTCCCCACGGTGACATACTCGGCCTAATGAAGGCTTTCTCCAACAAGTCACTAAGCTGCACCTTAGGCTCTCTCAACTCGGCAGGTGCTAAACAATACGGGGCTCTCGAGATAGGAGTTGTACCAGGTACCAACTCAATACTAAAGTATATCTCCCTCTTCTGAGCAAAACCAGGAATCTCCTCCGAAAACACATCAAGGAAATTGCGAACAACGGGAACGTCACTAATCTTCACACACGACGAAGAAGACGCATCCAAAGCATAGATCATAAATCCAACATTCTCCAACGACAACAGGCTAAACATATGCATCGCAGAGACTAAAAGAATCTTCGATCGGGAATCGAGGCCACAGAAGTCCCACTTCTCGCCAGACTGGGGCCTAAAGCACACAACGCCATGGAAACCATCCATTCCCACTATGCAATCGAAATCCCACATCACTAGCCTAATCAAATTCGTTAACAACACGTTCTCACCAAAACTAAGAATGCCATTCAACAAAATCTCTTGGGAGTACAGGCTCACGCCGGCAGTGGTTGCAAAAGACACAACATCACTCAAAGAGGTGGTATGCAAACCATGCTCAACCACAAATGCATCAGCAATAAACAAATGCGATGCTCCTGTATCAAACAATACACGTGCAGGAAAATCAAAGACAAAGAAAGTACCTACGATCACTCCTGTTGGCGTGCCCTTCGCTTGCTCCCTCGTTATGGCATTCACCTGGGCATACTGAGGTCCTGAAAACTGGGGCTGGGAAGACTGTCCAAACCACGAAGGACCAGGCTGCTGGAACGACCTATACTGAGGCTCTCCCAACGTCTGCTGCGGAGAAGGAAAAGAACGACCTCGAGAAGATCCCCCCGCACGACCCTGCGATGGGGTGTGCTGCGATCCAGCCAAAGGACACACTCTCACAAAGTGTCGATACTTCCCGCTGTTGTTACACGAACCCTGCACACCTACACACTGCGCTGTAGGATGCTTTCCTCCACACTGGCCACAAAACTTGACCTTGGAACTACTGCTACTAGAACTGCCCGAGCCAGAAGAACTAGAACCATAATTCTTCTTGAACTGACGACCATGAGGTCTAAACCTATGGTGTCCAGACTATTGGGATGCCTGCTGCTAGGGTGGCTGGGATGACTGCACAGACTGGGAAGGTTGCACCCCCGGAACCATGGGACGGTTACATTGCACCAGTTGCGGCCTAACACGAGACCTACGGTTCTACAGTCCCTCCTAAATATCCATAGCTTTGTCCACCGCATCTGCATAACTCGTCGCTGAACCTGCCAACACCAAAGAATACAACTCTTCATTCGGTCCTTCCAAGAACTTGTTCCTCTTCGCCCTCTCTCGGCCAGAAACATGCGGAACGTACGCAAGAAGAGAAGAAAACCTCCGGGCATACTCCCCTACATACATAGTCCCCTGCACTAGGTTATCAAACTCACGCTCCCTGGCGTTAACGTAGGACTCAGGGACGTACTCCTGTCGAAATGCAGTACAAAAACTATTCCATGAGATCCCTAAACCAGTCTGCTCTAGCGCTCGAGAAGCACCTCTCCACCAACGCTCGGCACTCATCCTCAGCTGAAACGTAGCCAAACTCAACCTACGCTCATCATCGTACCTCACACGATCGAACAACCCGATTATGTGCTGCAATCAGGACTCCGCATTGGAACTAGGCTCATCACCATTAAACGTCTGAGGGTTCATCCACTGAAACCTCGCCATCACAAGTTCCATGTCGTCCACACGGGCTGCCAGCTCATCTACCTCATCCTCAACTTGTCTGGTACGTCTACGGCTACGAATAATACGCTGATCCTCATCGTTCTGACCCCCGGACTCTTCCGGAATCTGCCCTCTACCTCTACCCCTTCGTCTAGGCGGCATATACGAATGCACAAAACAATAAGGTCACACAGCAACAAGTACATATCTCATAACAAATAAATCACATAGTCATTCACATGCAACATGAAACAATGTGCCTAGACTCAAGTGTGATCAAAAGAAATGGAGCTTATCCCAACTTAAGCTCTGATACAAAAATTGTCAGGCCTCGTGCTCAATCAGAGTAAACCCACGCAAAAAAAAAATACAATAGCGGAAGCATAAAATAGTGGCTAAATTTTCGCTTTTGGCCTAACTTAGAAAACACAATTTTAAATACACTGATATTCAAAATACAGGTTTTACAACGCTGAAAACTAAAATATAATATCAAACAACGATACAACACAGCGTGACTCTCAATCAACAAAGAGATGAGTCTCTAACTGAACATATATACAATATAAAATAACAAAGACATCATATGAATCTACTACATATAACTAGAACACTCTATCCACCTCCCGGGGCATTACGAGGTGGATCAACTCCACGACCAGCTGTTTAACCATGGTAACCTGAAACCACACATAGGTAAACAAAACAACCAGCCCCAGAGGGACACGGGATCAAACCCCCAGTACGAAGAGCAACTGAAAAACAGCAGTTAAATAGTAATAGATAAAAATGTGAATGCTATTCATCAGAACGAGGCTACAACCGAGGCATGGAGCCAAAGGATCTCAAAGAACTGCTCAACAACTGATACAGATCAACTGAACAACAGTGGCCACGGGGTGTGTGAGTATATGGGAGCTACCCAATCGTCTCAACACAAAGCACCAGATGCAGAACACAGCTCAACCTGTTGTTTCCCAACTCATAAGATGTGGGAGCTACCCACTCCGATCATAGTGGCTAACAGATCCTAGCAGGGAGATGAGGGTGATGGGAGTTACCTGCTCGGCCTCTAAACAAGCATCCTGGTACACACAAATCAATACAACAAGGCAGGGCTAGCAAGATCTGGGCTCAACATGAATAATGCGTGTATGCAATGTAACAGCTTGCAATAACAACACAACAAAGGCAAGCAATAACATCACAGAGGCAGCATCTCACATAAAATCCATTCCCAATTCAATGCTTTAAGACAAGCTCACATCCATACCTCAGTTCTGAGATACAATTACTACAGGCAGGGTCCCGAGCACACAGATCTGAAACCTGTTAATCAACAACACAACACAGGCTCAGGGACAGTAACACGGAACTTACGAACTAGGAACTACAAGCTCCACCAGCTCTGTCCTACTCTTCTAGCTAAACAAACAGATCTAAACTAAGCACAAGTTGGAACTATAACTTACCCAACGAGCTACCTGAACGGCAGAAGCAAAACTGCGCTTATGCTTACAGACTACACAGAGCTGCTTCCTTCACGATCTTCTTTCAGCTAATCCCAAGCCTGCGAAAGAGGTATGAGAAGAATCTCCTTAACAAGAGCAGTCCAACGCTCCCACTCTTGCATCCGTCGGAGCTGTCTACCGCCGAAAGTCGAAGGAAATGAGCTACGGTGAACAGTAGCTAGGGTATCGCGACAGGGTTATCTTTCGAAGAATATTTATAAGTGTCGGAAAGAGACAATGGCGAGACAAAAGTCAAAGTCCTCAATATATACTACTTAAGTCTCCCAGATCTGATAGACAACAGCCACCGACAACTTAAGATCCAAAGCTGATCCCAACCCAGATCTGAGTATCACTCCTGATCTGAACTCTACGCCTAAACAGATTTGGAACTTATCCAAACGACGTCACACAGAGGACCGCTCGCTCGCTAGGACACGTCATCCCGCTAGCCAAGTCTGAATCACTAAACAGCTTCGCAATGCATCCACTCCAGAACACTCAGATCTGACTCACAAAACCCGCCAAATCTGTCTCTGAACCTCACCGGTATACCCTATAACTACAACCCGGAACAACAAACCGGCTTGACCACGTATTACTGACTATTCTCGCAACCCAGATCCGGTTTCTCCCAAAACGATGTCGCATTACTACCCATGTAGCACTACCAACACGCTTAACCAAAATAGAGCGCGAACACCAGATCTCATCAAATCTGAATGCTATCACCCAGCGCCGACCAACACTCAAATATGAACATTTCCCGTGGAAATTCTCCAACATTCCAGAGATGTTTCTGAAGATAATACTGACGCTATTGCTTCAACAAGCTTACTTGCTCAAATCTGGTCCATCCCAGATCTATTCAAACCAAATCTGGTCTATGATAAACCCGATTAATTAACTCAATTAATCCAATAGACTTTCGGGTCTCACATTGGAGGATATGTTGCGAGCCATAGTAATGGATTTCAGTGGTAGCAGGCAGGATTCGTTTTCGTTGGTAGAGTTTTCTTACAATAACATCTACAAAGTAACGATTGGAATGGCACCGTTCCAAGCGTTGTACGGTAGGAAGTGCAGGTCGCCAACTTGTTGGGAAGAAGTGGGGGAGAAGCAGTTGTCTTCTCCTGAATTTGTTCAGCATATGAGAGATCACGTTGATCTCATTAGACAGCGTATGAAGGCTGCACAAGATCGCAAAGCTAGTTATGCCAATCATAGGCGTCTGTCTTTAGAATTTCAGGTTGGTGATCGAGTGTTCTTGAAGGTTTCTCCTTTCAGAAGTGTTATGAGATTTGGATACAAGGGAAAGGATCGGTCCTTTGGCTTATCTTTTGTTGTTGCCACCTGAACTATCCTCTTTACATGATGTGTTTCATGTGTCTATGTTGAGGAAGTATGAGCTGGATCCTTCTCATGTGCTACAAACTGGCAAGGTGGAGCTAGATCGAACGTTAAGTTATGTCAAATATCCCTTGCAGATTTTGGACAGGAAGGAGAAATAGCTCAGGAACAAGACCATTCCTTTGGTGATGGTCCAATGGAGCAAGCATGGTAGGGAAGAAGCTACGTGGGAGTTAGAGGGAAAGATGTATCGTGAGTTGCCTCATTTGTTTGAGTAGATATTGCATTAACTCCAGTAGCTAGATTGCTTGGTGTTGAACTCTTGGTTAGTAACCTCCTGGTGCATGTTAGAGTGCTGCTGGTGGTTCTGTGTGTATTGTGATTTTCCAACATTGGTTAACTGATGTGCATATTATATTTTCGTATTTTTAGTTTTGGTTTTGTGTTACTGAGGTTTTGATCAGTTCTGGAGTTTGTTGCTTGATTTTGAGGACGGAATCTTGTTTTAGTGGGGGAGGAATGTGAGATCCGAAATATTAGTGGAGCAATTAGTTTAATTAATCGGATTTAGCATAGACCAGATCAGGCTTGATATTATCTGGGACGGGCCATCTTTGAGCTGGTATGCTTAGTGAACGTACGTTGGTTTGTGCCTGAATTCAGATATGGTTATTTTTTGTATAACGGTCAGATCTGGCTGGTTGGATGCTTAAGAATTATGTTGCAAGTCATTTTGGGTATGCTAAGTTGATTATTCAAAGCGGGTGCTGGAGCGATGTCGTTTGGAGGAAACCAGCTTTGAGGAGAGAAATCTGGTAGCGCTATGTAGACCGGTTCTGGGTTGTACAGACCGGAAGGTAGTGCGAAGTCGTTCCGGGTTACCAGTAGACGCTGTTTAAGTGTACTCGTGTAAGCGCTAGTTGGATGACACGTGTGAGTAGACCAAAGTTAAATCTTGACAGTGCATTTGATATGTTCTGGATTGTGGTGCGACGCTGTTTTGAGAAACCAGATCGGGTGCGTGTTGTGCTAGAGTGCAGTTGGATGACGTGTACAAGCTGAGAGAGAGAGAGAGAGAGAGAGAGAGAGAGAGAGAGAGAGAGAGAGAGAGAGAGAGAGAGAGAGAGAGAGAGAGAGAGAGAGAGAGAGAGAGAGAGAGAGAGAGAGAGAGAGAGAGAGAGAGAGAGAGAGAGAGAGAGAGAGAGAGAGAGAGAGAGAGAGAGAGAGAGAGAGAGAGAGAGAGAGAGAGAGAGAGAGAGAGAGAGAGAGAGAGAGAGAGAGAGAGAGATAGAGAGAGAGAGATAGAGAGAGAGAGAGGCTCGTGAGCTGGTCAAATCTGGGTGGGACTCCTGTCCGACGTCGTTTGGTGGTAGTCAGATCTGATATAGCGTAGAGTCAGATCTGGTATAATGTTCAGATCTTATTTGGTACCAGTTGTGAGCCCTGAGTGTCGGTGGCTACTGTTCATCAGATCTGGAGACATAAGTTGTATAAATAGATGACTTTTACCAGACGAAAACCATTACTTCCCAACGCTTAGAAATATCTCTTCCCGTAAACATATCCTCTACTGTAGTGAAACCATTACTGTTCACCGTAGTCTATTTCTTCCGATTCCCGACGGTAGAAGATGCTGCTTTGAGCAAGAGTGGTAGCGTTGAGTTCCTCTTGCCAAGACCGTTCTTTCTATACCACTTTTGAGAGCTTTGAGAAATTGGAAGAAGAACGCGAAGAAGCTACAATGTGCTATCGTTCGCATTCCGGTCAATTGGTTCTTCTGCTTAGGAAGTGCTTTCGAGTAAATATAAGATCCTACCTTGCGCTTTGTTTAGAGCAATCTGTTGTGTTTCAGAGGTAGGATAGAGATGGGTTGAGCTGGTGGCTCCCTGTCCGTAGTTCTGTGCTTACTGTCCCTAAGTTGTTGTTGTTGTTGGCTAATCAGGTTTCATATCTGAGTTGTTCAGGACTCTCGTTGTGGTAATTGTAGCACAGAAGCTAAGATACGGATTTGAGCTAGTATTACAGCTTTGGGATAAGCTTGGATATATGTGTACGTTTGCTGGTATGCAGTGCAGTGTATGCTATCGTGCTGATTGTTGTCTGCCTCTGTTCTATGTTAGTTGTGGCAAGATGTTGTAATTGCATACACATTTTCCCATGTCGAGCTCAGATCTTGTTAGCCGTGTATTGTTGTGCTAACCCTTTATGTTCCACGATGCTTTTATTGCGGACGAGCGGCAATACCATGCTCCTCATATCCCCGCTGGTTTATTTGTTAGCCGCTATGAGACGATTGGATAGCTACCATGCTCTCATGAGCTTTGGCAACAGCAGGTTGAGTGATCTGGTTTATGCTCTGGTACAGTGTGTTGAGACGATTGGATAGCCCACGCTCTCACATGCTTCGTGGCCACTACCCTTTGTTTGTATCTGTTGACAGCTGTTGAGCTGGTCCTTGAGATCCTTTGGCTTTCTGGTTCTTTTTTAGCCTGTTGTCCGGGCATCCTGCTGTTCTCATGCATAGCACGTGCATTTATATTTGTTGCTATCTATTTGCTATTTAGATTCCTCTCCATACTGGGGTTTGACCCCTGTCCCTTTAGGGCTCGTTGTTTTGGTTGTCTGTGTGTTGTTCAGGTTACCAAGGTTTCTCAGCTGGTCGTGGAGATGACTTAGCTGGAGGTGCCACGAGATGTGTATAGAGTGTCCCAGTTACCTATATTTTATAATTTGTATTAGAGTCGTCACCGGGGAATGTACCGTAGTGATATTCTATTGCTGATTTGAGATTGTATTGTTTTGGGATACTCGATGCTTGTATTTGTTATGTAAAGCAGCTGGTGTTCAGCTTTTGGGTTGTTGTAAAACCAATATTTTGATTATAGTGTATTTTTAAATTATGTTTTCTAAGTCGAGCCAAAGCCAAAAATTTTAGCCACTTTTAAATGTTTCCGCAGTTTTTAATTGCGTGGTTAATCTCTGTTGTGTACACCGGGCCTAACATTTTAAGATTCCACATTAATGTTAATTGTATGCTTAATCTGTAATTATGAGCATCGGGCCTGACAATTTTGATAACAGAGATTAAACTGGGATAACTCAATTTCGATTCTAGTTCACTCGAGTCTTGACACATAATTTGTTTCTTTGCATATGTTTGACTATGTGCTTTACCTGCTTTTGTTCTTATCATTTTGGTGTCTCTTATATGGCATCTAAGAGGAGAAGTAGAGCTGGGAAAGAGATTGTAGAGGAATCAAGGCCTCAGAACCTTGAGGATGATGTTGTTTAGCCCATTGTTCCTTTGCGTAGGCGTGCTAGACAGGTTTAGGATGACGTAGAGCATTTAGATAGTCGCGATGATGAGATGGAACTGGTTGGTTCAGTGGATGAAACCCCAGATGTTTTCAGGTGTTGAGGGTGGTGTAGTGGCTGAGGGCTGGTTGGAGAATATGGAGGGCCTTTTTGATAGGATCCATTACGACGAGGACCGGAGACTAAGTTTGGCTACATTTTAGTTGAGGGAGCATGCTCAATGATGGTGGAAGGGTGCTTCCAGAGCTATAAGATAGATGGGTTTTGTAATCTCGTGGGAGAGGTTTTGTGCGGCCTTTTAGATGGAGTATATTCCAGAGTCCTACTATAATGCCAAGTAGCGTGAGTTTAAAAATTGGTGCAAGGTAACCTAAATGTGGCGAAGTATGCTCGACGGTTTTCTTCCCTACTCTCCTACGTCCCTCACGTCGCCAGTCAGGAGAGAGCTAAGCAGAACAAGTTCTTGGCCCACTACTACAAAACAGGTAATAGAAAACGGATTTTATCCGTTGTCTATTAGGCAAATCAACCGTTGTCGAAAATCATGTTGTTAAAAGTCCGGTTAACGACAACGAATTTTAACTGTTGTCGTTTTGGTGGTATAACAACGGATAAAACCCGTTGTTGTTTGAATGTATAACAACGAATAAAATCCGTTGTTTGAACGTATAACAACGGAAAAATCCATGGTACTTGTTAAAAAATAAGTAAGTTAAACCGTTGTTGTCTATGAATTTAAATACGGTTTTTTATTATTCGACAACGGTTTTTAAAAAACCGTTGGTATATCAATATGATTTTTTCTCCATAATACAAATTTGTAGTCTATTAATTATAATCATACGAATTAAAATTATTAATTTATATATATACGATATTAGTAATTTCAATTAATTACACGACAAAAAATATGATGAAATTCTATCTAGTTGGACCAGATTGTGGAAAATTACAATGTTAAACTTCCCAGCAGGCTTCTACAAATAGATTTGTAGAAATAATAAACTAAAAATTTATTACCATTCCCAGGCCAGCAAGCTTCCTACAAATTCATTATGCTGGCAATAAAAAGACCATTACAATAAAATTGACAGCACGCTTCAAATAGATTTACTCAGAATATATAAATACTTGTCATGAACTTCACAAACAAGTGCTTCACACATCCGGTAGAAACAATGGTCTTCATAGTTCATGCACTTTGAACGATAAATGGTAACGATAATTGCCTGAGCCCAAGAGACAATACTAATGCAGAAAGCAGTCAACAAATACAAGTATCCCAATACAAACATAATATACAAGTAACCACATAAAAAATCAAGCACGCATACACACTGCTCAGCATACCAACATGCATACGGATATATCCATGCCTTTCTCAAAGCTGTAAAAATAAGCTCACATCCGTACCTTAACTCCTAAGCACTTAATACATCAAACATATCGCACGAGAAGTATATAACACCAATAGCTCGCACTATACATATACTACTCCTCCAGCTCACATGGAGAAACTCGAAATAGATGCTCGAACAACCACAAAACTACAACCTGCTCAACCACAAGACATCAGCTCGGGGACAAACTACGATAGAAACAGAACTGGGAGCTACCAGCTCAGCCCAGATCGAACCTACACCCCCAATTAAATACAATAATTGGCTCTAAACGAGGCACGGAACAAGAAATAACACTTACCCTAAGGTTCTACCATAGCTAAATAACCAACTAACCGGAAATCACGAAAAGTCAGTACGCTCTACCTACATCACGCTCACTTTTTCGGCCAACCAATGGCTCCAAAAGCGGTATGGAAAGAACGATATTGAGGAGAGAAACTCAACGCTACCATCCTTGCTCCAAGATGAGACGTCTACCATCGGAAATCAGAGAAGATAGGGTTCGCTGAACAGTAAGGGTTTTGCTACAGGGTAAGGTTCGCTCTCGAGATAGAAAATATGCTAAGTGTTGGAAGTGAATGACGTGCACACGGTCAAAGTAATTATATGTACTAAATAACCGCGATCCAATATACAGTGCCACCAACCACCTGGGGTCCCCAAGCTATACTCAGATCACGCTCACACAGATTACACTCTCAGGACAGCTTACACCCTCAGGACAGCTTACATATATTACGCTTGCTACTCAGATCATGCTCACACATATTACACTCTCAGGACAGCTTACACAGATTACGCGTGGTACTCAGATCACGCTCACATAGATTACACTCTCAGGATACCTTACACCCTCAGGACAACTTTGTTAGGATGAATCTCAGAAGTTTTGGTGATGAAAAATAGACGAGAAAATAAAATCCGTAAAAGATAAAATTGGACCAAAGTGACAAGATTTGGACGAAGCTTACTACGTGGGACGTAGAAACCAGATCGGAGCAGAGTCGAGCTGGTCAAGGAAAAACTAGCTCAGAGAATTGAGGAGAAACCAGCAAAGGGATTCTGGTCAAGCTAGATATCAAGATGTGCT
Source organism: Dorcoceras hygrometricum (assembly GCA_001598015.1). NCBI lineage: Eukaryota > Viridiplantae > Streptophyta > Magnoliopsida > Lamiales > Gesneriaceae > Dorcoceras > Dorcoceras hygrometricum. The sequence goes on along the minus strand of KQ997096.1, from coordinate 255,801 downwards.
GGTTTTAAGGACGAACCATCTCAGGACTTTAGGTGTGCTGATAGACCAGTTGAATACCAAGTCTTGCCAATACTAGTTCAAAGACGCCTTGCCAGATAAATTTAGAAAGATCGAAGATCAAAAAGCACTGAATCAAAAAGCAAGAAACCAGTGGTTTACGGCTTTGAGAACAGCTCGCAGATAACAAGACCAGCTGGAGTGATGAGTAACGAGCTGGAAGACTAGTTAAGAAAACCAGCTCAAAGCAGCTCAACTCTCTAGAACCAGATCGGGAGGCCAGCTAAGTTAAAGGCAACTTAGCAATCTATATTTTGGAATATTTGAATCTACAAACGACTTGATTTGAAACATTCGACATCTCTGCAGTGATGTGTAGTCATTGGAACTACTTTGAGTTAATATCAGATATGCAGAAGATATGGTAAAAACTGAAGACGGCGCAGATTTGTTAAAAAGGGAAATGCATTTAATGGAACTGTACTTTCATAGTACATGCATTTAATTCATCACATGAAATTACATTTGGATGCATACATATCTACTGGATACATTTATTGAATCGTGTTCATTCCGCATAAAAAAAAATTTTATTACACGAGACAACAGTAGTCACTGAGAATCTTCCTAGCTGGTAACTCGGCTAGAAGTTTGCTTCAAGATGTAAAACTTTTCGAAACAATTTTTAAATCAAAAATTAGCAATGGAGTTCATTTCCCCCCCGGAACTCCCAATCTTGTTATACTAACAAGTGATATCAGAGCAGGTTTCTCAGTGCCTGAACAATTTATTCATTCTTACTTATTAAATATGTCGATTTCTCACAATAAAATTCCTATGTTCTCTAAGGAGGAATACGATGTGTGGAAGATTTGGATGCAGGTGAATCTAGCAGCACAAGATGACGATATGTGGTTCGTAATCACCAACGGACCAATGCAAATACTGCAAATGAAAAGTGCTGTGGCGATAACTTCTGGTGCAACCCAATGGATTGAGAAACCCAGACAGGAGTGGACCTCGGAAGATAAGAAGAAAGCAAACCTGGATAATGTTGCTAAGGACATACTGTATATGATGCTAGAAAACAACATGTTAAACAAAATCCAGACTTTCACGACTTCTAAGGAGATCTGGGAGAAGTTGACCCAGATATGTGAAGGGAATGAAGAGACAAAAGAAAACAAGTTAACCGTGGCCTTACAAAAGTTTGAACTAATAAATATGAAACCTGAAGAGACCATGGCCGAGTTTGATGAAAGGTTCAGCTCCTTGGTGATTGAGCTTGCCAGACTGAACAAGACATACAACAACAGGGAGCTAGCCCTGAAATTGATGCGAGCACTTCCCAAGGAATGGGATTTGAAGAACGTGGCTATGCGAGACTCAAAATATTTAAACAAGATGGAGCTGCATGACTTGTTTGCCAACCTAAAGCATACGAGTTTGAACTGGAAACGAGAGTAGAAGCGGAGCCATCTACATCTCAACCAACCAGATCTCTCGCTGCTACAATTCCAAAGCAAAGCCCGTGCTACACAAGCAGCGGATAAGTTGAGGAGATGAGCAAGGATGCGATAGCCTTGTTCATAAGAAAATTTGGAAATTTTATGCGGAAGCATAATCCTAAATCCACTTCTTTTGATTCTCCTAAAAGAATTTTAATACTCCCTATGATGATAAATGTTATAACTATGGCAGGCCTGGTCAATTCATGGCTGATTGCAGGAAATCAAGAAAAGATGAAAAGAAGCGACCAGAGCGTAGCAATAATAAGGACAATAAGGAGAAAAGGCCTACCGAAAAGGGAGAACAGAGAAAGCCATGATGGCTGAAGAAAACAAGAGTGCATGGGGTGATTCAGATTCAGAAGAATCAAGCTCTAGAACCTCCTCATCAAGCGAAAGTGAGGATGAAGTATAGTGTCTCATGGCCTATGACACTGAGCAGGTATTTGATTTTTCTAATCCTGAATTTCCAGACCTCGTTACTGCACTGAATGAAATGGTCCTCGAATAAAAAAATCTTTCAAAATCATTTGAGGAAGTTAAAACTGAAGAAGAGAGTTGTGCAATAAACGTTGAGTTGGTTAGCTCAAGAAATATGTAAGCTGCTCTAAGTAAGCTTGTAACTGAGAATTAAGAACTGAGAAGCAAGTCCGAGGAGATACTCAGTGAAAACCAGCAACTTGCTGGTATAATAAGCTCCTGAACTAGGTCTTCTGTCTCACTATAAAAATTGCATGGAGCTACGAAGCTATCTGGTGATAGAACCGGATTAGGCAATAATAGCGATGAAGGCAGTATTGCTGAAACCAGCACTCCAATGCTGGAAAGGACAAAGTTTAAAACAATGAACTTTGTAAAATCTAGCGCACGATAGCCTAAAGAGGCACAATCTGGTGACGATATGATAGTGCCAAAACTCCGATCTAGAAAGGTAGATTTTGCGGGCTGGGGTACTCTGCTCCTGAGAAGTCTCGGGAGAGCTGGCTAAACAAAAGAATTATACAGATGCGGGGTAAACCCAAATCTTGTAGTATAAATCAAGGCTATTTCTCTCAAACTTCAATAAAGGATAGAAATATAGGCCTCAATATTGTAAGTATAGATCGAATGGTCCATATGTTACTCCTCATGTCCCATCCAGAACAAAGAGCACACACGGACCACACAAGTACTATGATGAAAAAACTGGTAAATAGGTTAAATTATCCAAGTGTGGGTTTCGAAAGGTCTAATCAAACCTGGACCCAAATAGACCAAAGGGTACCAAATTTTGTGCTGTCTGGGATTGCAGGAACAACAGGTATCCATATTGGAGCACTCGACATGGTATGTGGACAGTGGATGTTTAAGGCACATGACTGGTGATGCTATGCTGCTCACAGATATCAAATCCTGCAACAGACCCAAGTCACCTCTGGTGACAACTCAAACGGTATCACCGTGGGTAAGGGTAGGCTTAACCATGGTTATTTTACTGTCAACAATTTTCTGCTAGTTGAGAACTTGTGCCACAATCTGATTAGTATCAGTCAGTTGTGTGATAGTAATTACTCAGTTAAATTTCAGAAGCACACGTGCACAGTTCTAAATCCGTAAGGTCTGACTGTGTTAGTTGATTATCGATCTGGTAACACTTACAAAGTTGACTGGTCAGACCAACCGCATAAAGAGCAAACATGTCTAGTAGCCGACTCTTCAAAGAGTTGGTTATGGCATCAATGGATGAACCATCTCAACTTCAAAACTACTGCAATTTGAGTAAGCGTGAGTTGGTTGATGGCTTGCCCAAGAAAAAATTTTCAAAGGACAAGATCTGCTCTGCCTGTCAGCTGGGTAAATATATCAAATCTATTTTCAAAACTAAAGGCAGTAACAAAACCTCTCGTAACCTGGATCTTCTGCATATGGATCTTTTTGGTCCAATACCCGTAACCATCTTAGGGGGAATGAAGTACACCCTTGTTATAGTTGATGAATTTTCAAAATTTACATGGGTGTTGTTTTGAAATCTGTTAGAGTACATGCCCAACTAGCCAACTTGTGGCGTGTGGGTTTTATTGACTCTTGTACAAACGATCTTTATATATGATATTCGCATTCTTTTATATGGCATTCTTTACTTTCATTATGTGTGTAATGATTTACAATTGTGTTGAGTAAAGACCTAGATTACACTAAAGCGTATGTCAGATGTGATAGTGGGTATGACGGCTATCATGAAACACATCTAATAGTCGCTGTGTATTCTAAACATGTTCCTAGTCGATTGGGCCGTCAAAATGAGGATAAGGCCACCCGAGTTCGAGACTAGTATCTGCGATACGAAGTACCATGTTTCATTGGTAGGGAACATTGTGATGTTCTGAGCATGCAGAT
>KQ997096.1:232616-249701 GCA_001598015.1 Dorcoceras hygrometricum | reverse complement strand
AGGAGAATCCGTTCGTGCTGATCTCGTCAGGACTTCTAGTGCAGTCTGACTAAGGAATCTCGGATCTAGTCGTGGACCGGATTGGCGTATCTACCGCAATCTACCGAGAAGCGCCGGGTTCTTGAAACACCGGTTGGAGCCAGGCACAAGTGCCAGCGAGGTAACACGTCTGAAACACCCTATGTATGTCGATACATGTAGATTTGATTATCGTATTGATCGCCTCCCGGTTCTATATTTTTGTTCTTCCGCTGCCTGACCGGGGCGCGGATCCGGATCCCCAACAAAATCAAAAGATCAAACTGCCAACCAGCTGATCAAACTCTTAAAACGCCTTCAAAATGAGCAATCTTGCAATGTCAACTGGATTAGGATTGATAGAGGAACAGAATTTTAAAATTTTAAAATCTCCTCCTATCTGGATTTCATTGGAATTAAACATGAGTTGTCTGCAGCCAGAACACCTCAGCAGAATGGGTGGCTGAGCGTCTAAGTTGCTACAACAATGATTGCTGATTTTGGCATTTCAAACAAATTTTGGACAGAAGCTATCAATACAGCTTGCTATACTCAAAACAGATCGATGATAAATAAGTGTCATGGAGTCACTCCGTATGAGATCTGGAATGGCAAGAAACCTGATATATCATATTTCAGGGTGTTTGGATGCAGTTTCTTCATCCATATCAATGGTAAAATGTATTTACGAGCCTTTGATGTAAGATCTGATGCAGGTATCTTTCTGGGATACTCAACTGTTAGCAGAGCCTATAGAGTGTTTAACAACAAAATGCTAACGGTTGAGGAATCTGCTCATGTGGTTTTTGATGAAACCAGCTTTCGATCAACATCAGCCTCGAAGTTAAATGATCTATGCACTCATCTGGAGTCTACCAATCTGGATGAATCAAGCGACGACGAGGTGCAACACTGATGGCAAGCTGATAATCAGCACGATCTGGACATACCGATTATCAATGCTGATATTCACGCCGTAGAGCAAGCTGGTCCAGATCTTGATCCAGCTGGTGAAGTGTGACATCCCTCACCTCTTAAATTATATTTGTTTTAAAAGAATTCTTAAGTGCGGAAAATAAAATACTATATATATATATATATATTAATTTAAAATACTAACTCTCACATGATAGGTGATAAAGATATTTGTAATTGAAGCAATAATAGTAAGTCATTATCATAATGTTTCTAAGAAAAATAAAAATTTTGATCAATAAAATAAACATGCATGATAACGCAAAATCTGTCTAAGTCATAAAAATCCTCATGCTTAAGAAATATATAATTTTCTCAAAACTAGTCAACATATACTAAAATGACTGAAAATGCTAAGTGGAATCAAGAGGTCGCTGAGTAGGTGTGAAGCCCAACTGCAATCCGCTCAGGAATCCTGCCCCTCAATCTCGATCTCAGCCTCATCTAAACCATCCAAGAATAGTGAGTCTAAAGACTCAACAAGTACAAAACTGTGCTATAACGAATACGAAATAATACATGCACATGCATTAAAATATTTCTACTTAAATTAGTTTCTTGACTTAAAAGGTATACATGAAGACATTTCATGCTCAAAATGACTAAAAATATTTGCATAAATAAAATGACCTTTCTAAAACATATTCCTCGTGAATTTCGTTCCTCTACTGTGGTCCCTCAATCTCATGTCGCTTGATCAAGCTAAGAAACACTAGTACTAGGTTGAAACGGCACTCCGGTACTTATCTGAAGCCCAGGAACGTCAGTTGGAAAGACAATTCAGTACTTATCTGAAGCCCAGACCCGTTATTTTGATATGGCAAGCGAAACGTCTTCCGACCCCATATCCGTCATAGAAAAATCACAATCAAGTCCCATCATTCAAAATCATTTTTCCTCGTTCTTGCCTCAAATAAATTTCTCAAATCCTCAATAAATAAATAAATTTCATAACCTCATGAAAATTCTGCCCATAAATACTTCAAATTAAACATATACACTTTAAATAGTCAAACATGCTAAAAATCATTTTTCAAACATTTAAATTTCATAAAATGTTCAAAACTCTCATAAATTCTAAAAATGCTTAAAAACAGTTCAAAATATTTTTAAATCATCAAATAAAGTCATTCCTGAATTTTGGCAGCCCCTCAGAATCAATATCCCAACTTTCCCGAAAATGCCCCGTAGGGAACCGCTCTGCGTGACAGAACCGTAAAAATCATTAAAATTCCATTTCTTATCCAAATCACCCCAAAGTTGGACCCACATGACTCTATCTCGATGGGATAGCTACGGGAACAAACGGAATTCAAAAAAATATCTGAAGTGACCACACCGATGCTTGTAACCCTACTAGTCTTGCACAGGGACTCATCTGGGAGAGGCTAGAAACACAACTTCGAGCCAGCCCTTTCCTTGACTCCAGAACCCGACCAACCCCTCAAACGGCCCATGGACGACCCTTAGGACTCTTCCTAACACCTTTGAAATGAAACCTAATCCCTAATAGACTTCTCCTCCATTCAAGAGCCACCCTTGACAACACAAACGCAAATTCACTCACACACCAATCGGCCTTAACCTTGTTCTCCCTCCTCAGCCTCCAAGGCTCCCCAGGCTCTATCCAAAGGCCATTTCCAGCCATGAATGGACTGATCATGTCTAAACCCGAAGCCAAAGTGGATAAGGGGATAGAGCCACAAACTCTACACAACCCAAACCATATCCTTTCAACTCCTCTCCTTCACCAAAGGTCCAGAACTGATCTATGCTAAAAAATACATGAATGAATAACATTAAACAGTATGGTATGCATCAAAATAAATTCAATCATATCACCATAACATAAATATACACACATATGTACATAGACTTGAATGGTGCGTCAAGGAAGCTTTGTACTTGACTTTCTTGTAAAAACTTACAACCAAGAAGTGATGTAGGCTTTGAGGAAGACAAGGAACACCACACCAACCTCACTGTCCTTGTCGTCTTCCTTCTAGCCTTGCATCATCTAAATACAAACTCTAAAAGGACTCGAAATCCAAGTTAAATAAATCATAAGGCAATAATCATGCAAATAATTAAATAAAATAAAAGGCATGCGATTTAGGTAGAAAATTTCCTAGGCGTTACAATTCTCTCCCCCTTAACAAGAATTTCATCCTCGAAATTCGAAAACTTACCGAAAAGACCTAGGTAGCTCTCCTTGATATCAGTCTCTACCTCCCACGTGGCCTCTGCCTCGGAGTGATTCAGCCTGAACCTCAACCATGGGGATAGTTCGGTTGCGTAGCTTCGGGTCCTGTCTGCCTAATATCTGAATGGCTCTCTCCTCAAAAGTCATCTGTGGTGAGAGCTGTAGTGGCTCAAAGTTGAACACAAGCAAAGGGTTCGGTACATACTTCCTGAGCATGGGGACGTGGAAGATGTTATGCACGGCTACTAAGCTCGGCAGTAAGGCGACTCGATAGGCTAAGGTCCCCACTCTGTCGAGGATCTCGAAAGGTCCTATGTAACGGGGTGGTCGTTTAATCTTCTTCCAAAATCTCATAACACCCTTCATCGCAGAGACCTTCACGAAAACATGCTCTCCTACTGAAAACTCTAGGTCTCTCCTCTTCGAATCGGCATAACTCTTCTATCGACTCTGGGCAATCCTCATCCTATCTCTGATCCTCTGCACTGTGTCTGCTGTTTTTTGAACAATCTCGGGTCCCATCTCTGCTCTCTCTCCAACCTCATCCGAATGAGTGGGTGACCTACATTTCCTTCCATACAGAGCCTCATATAGTGCCTTGCCTATGGAAACCTGAAAGATGTTATTGTATGTGAACTCTACTAGCGGCAGCTTGGATTCCCAACTTCCCTTGAAATCAATAGCGCAAGCTCTCAACAGATCCTCTAGTACTTGGTTCACCCTCTCAGTCTGCCCATCTGTCTGAGGGTGGAATGCAGTGCTGAAATGGAGCTTCATCCCAAGTGACGAATGAAGACTTCTCCAAAATGCTGATGTAAAGTGTGCATCACGATCAGAAACAATCGAAACTGGGGTTCCATGCAGTCTGAAAATCTCCCTGATGAATCATTTAAAACTGAAAACTTCGTATCTCAAGATATTAAAATGCTTAAAGTTTTTCTAACAAACCCAATGGAACAGTTCAGTCCCTATACTGTTTAAACAAGTAAATGATTTTCACAATTTGTAACCTGAAATTTCAGTAAAGTAAAATATTTTCTTTTAGCTTTCTGCGGAAATGCTTGTCGCTGGATTGTAACAACTGAAACCACCGCTAGCTCAGAAATCCTGCCCCTCAGCATGCGTCTCAACATAATCTGCACCAATAAAATGTAGTGGTCTAAAGACTCAACAAGTACAAACTGCGGTGTAACGAGTACTAAATAATACATGCACATGTATTAAAATATTTCTCCCTAAAATAGTTTTCTGGACTAAAAAGGTATGCATTAAGACATTTCATGCTCAAAATGACTAAAAATCTTTGCATAAATAAATTGACCTTTCTAAAACATTTTCCTCGTGAATTCCGTTCCTTGACTGTGGTCCATCAACCTCATGTCGCTTGATCAAGCTAAGAAACACTAGTACTAGGTTGGAAAGGCACTCCGATACTTATCTGAAGCCCAGACCCGTTAGTTTGAAAGAAACTTCAGTACTTATCTGAGCCCAGACCCGTAATTTTGATATGGAAAGCGAAAGACTCATTTTCTAAGCATTTGAATTTAATAAAATGTTCAAAAATCTCATTGATTCTAAAAATGCTTAAAAATAGTTCATAATATTCTTAAATCATCAAATAAAGTCGTTCATGCATTTTTCCAGCCCCTAAGACTCAATTTCCCAACTTTCCGGAAAATGCCCTGAGAGGAAGCGCCCTACGCGACAAAACCGTAAAAATCATTAAAAATCCATTTCTTATCCAAATCACCCAACACTAGGATGAAAATTACCCTAAATTGATGGGTAGATTCTGGAACAAACCAAATTCAAAACCGATATCTGAAGTGACCACACTGGCGCTCGTAACCCTAATGGTCGCGCACAGGGACTCATCTGGGAGAGGCTAGAAACACAACTTCGAACCAACCCTTCCCTTGACTCCAGAACCCGACCAACCCCTCAAAAATCCCATGTACGACCCTTAGGACTCTTCCTAACCCCTTTGAAACAAAACCTAAGCCCTAATAGACTTCTCCTCCCTTCAAGAGCCACTCTTGACAACACAAACGCAAACTCACTCGCACACCAATCGGCCTTAAACTTCTTCTCCCTCCTCAGCCTCCAAGGCTACCCATGCTCTATCCAAAGGACGTTTCCAGCCATGAATGGACTGAGCATGTCTAAACCCGAAGCCAAAGTGGAGAAGGGGATAGAGCCACAAACTCTACACAACCCAAACCCTATCCTTTCAACTCCTCTCCTTCACCAATGGTCTAGAACTGATCTAGGCTACAAAATACATGAATGAATAGAATTAAACAGTATGGTATGCATCAAAATAGATTCAATCAAATCACCATAACATAAATACACACATATGTAGATAGACTTGAAAGGTGCATCAAGGAAGCTTTGTACTTTCCTTTCTTGTAAAAACTTACAACCAAGAATTGATGTAGGTTTTGAGGAAGAAAGGAACACCACACCAACCTCGGTGTCTGATAGGATCAATGGAATCGAAAATATAGTTAAAATTAGCTTAGGAGTTCAGAAGGGGTGGGTTGAATGAACTCCTTCGATTTTTGACTTTCCTTAAAACTCGTTTTACAAGCCTCGCTTAGCTCAGATCTGAGGCTCTCAGTCCAAATCTGTTTTCTCGGTTAACAAATATTGTGCGGAAAGAAACCGATTAAACAATGAACAATTATTATAATAAATACGATGCAAGTAAGTAAAAGATAGAGTCAAGGATTTGTTTCTGGAAGTTCGGATCTTAAATCCTACGTCACCCCTTCTTCCTTTTCAGGAAGGTTCCACTAGAAGGTTTGATTAATACAGCTTTTGTAGAAACCTGATCACTTGAGCCTAGCTCACAGTGAACTCCTAGCAACTACAAACTACGCAGATACCACTGCTGTATATAATCAAATGATTTTTTCGAACTGCTTCACACAGTAAGTTTTTTACAGACTCTAATCTGATTTTACAACGAAAGAGATAAAATAATAGTTCTGTAAATCTTCTGGTTTCTTTACAAGGAAACTTGTTTAAAAATGTAAACCAGAAGATATCTCGAAGATTATATTTGATAAAGAACTGAAGGAATGTTTTTCGAGATGGTATAAGCTGGTATGTCGTAAGACCTGTGAAAATAAAATTTTAAGAACGAGTGACTGAGAGAATGATAGACGAGAGCGTGAAGTGTCCAGAGCTTATCCGTTTGAATTTCTTGAGCTATAAATACCTCTCCATCCTCAACGGTCATAAATGAGCCAGTAGACACAAACCTTGTTTGCATATTTTCATCGTATCAACGCATTAAATGCTCCATTGATTCTATGCAAAGGTCTGTCTAAAGTTTTCAGAACTTGTTTGACTTTAATATCCCAAATAGGTAAACATCGAATAGTCCAACTCTGCGTCCTGCAAATTATTCTCCAAATAGCTCAGAACTGAGTCTCATTCATCAACTTTGTCTAACAGGCTTTATACGATTTAATCTCGATCGTTCATTCCTCTGGAATGTATAGCTGTTAAAATCTGAAGCTCAAATCTGTTTCGGCACTGATACCTGAAATCTGATCTCAAATACAATAGCTTATCTTCCCACTTTAACTTCAACACAACTGAATAACTGTCAGATCTGAGTTCTCTCCTTTAAGTCTACCTCATTTTCATTAACAATATATTCAGATCTGAAATCCCCTTTTTGTCTCATGACATCTTATGATCTGAAATCTCTGTTCTGATCTGATGAAATTTGAACTAATAACCTCTGAACTGAAACTGACATATAACCTGATCTAAATGCCCTCTTCTGATATGATAAGTTATCTTCCCCGTTATATATAATGTTCCAATCTCTCGGATCTGAAATGAAGCCTCTATATAAAATCTGATACCTTCGGATCTGATCTGTTCTCATCTGATTTGCTCGGATCTGAAATACTCATCTTGATGGCATGACGTCCAGATCTGAAATACTTACTTCCCTCGAAAGCACGATTACTTAAGATCTAGATCTTAGTCTTAGATTCAGTTCTTAGTCTTTTTTTCGTTATCACAAAAACGTATAAATATTATCTTAACAATTTCTCCTTTTTCGTGATGACAAAACTTATAAGTCTATGACTTAAATAGAGACAAAAATAAATTGCTCCAAATCTGCTTTATATATATTCAAAACTGCTAAGTACAAGAGATTTTTACAAAGAACTGAAAATATCAAAAACTGTTCAACTTCATTCTCCAAGACAGTATCTAAATCCTCTCGAACTAGTACTCCCTCCTCCTCTGTATCCACTTCCTCTTTTCCTTGACGGATCACTCTTACTTCCACCACCAGATCCAGGTCTGCTACGATCGTCAGGAGGCTGCGGACCACGACTGCTGCTTACTTCCCCCTTTTTGTCATCACGGCCTATATTGATGTAGGCTATGTGTTCAGAAAATTGAGCGCTGAGGGTATGGATGTTTTGTAGAGATTCCATGCGGAACTCAAGAATATCATGCACAAAAGCAGCTTTCTGGTCTTGTACCTCCTTACGCATAGCATCCAATTCCTTATACAGAGCATCTTTCTGAGCTTTCATCTCCTTACGGAGAACATTTGTTTGAGCAAGAACAACTCTGTACTGATTATCAGACTCCGTAAGAAACGCATTCTCAAGGTTTGAAATTTTCTTCAAAAGCTCGACCTTGAGTTTGTCTAAGTGAAATCTAGTTTGCACTTTCTCAATAGAGATCTGATAAACTGTAGCTCTGAGCTGTGCAAACGCGTCTGCATAATCGTGTGAAGAGACAATAGCAGTACGCATTGAAATCTGTGTCTCTTCATCCAGAGGAATGTCATCAGCAGTGAAATGCATTCGAGAATCACTAGAGGAACTAGATCATGAAGAACTCGGAGTGGCTGGAATCGCTTCTGTAGATGGCATTATAATAGATACTATACTCTCTGAAGTAGAAGCTAAAGAAAAACTCTGATCTGTATGCTGTACAAAGAAATCACCATAACATTCAACTTGTATACGGTGCTGAACATTATTAACAATCCTCCACGGAACTGCACTTCTATCTAAAACTGATCCTACGGGAACTAAAGCTGTACAAAGATTGTAAGAACACACTGGCAAAAGGTGACCGAAGAGATGGAAATGTACAATATCTATGCAAACTCGAGCCCAACCCCAAGTCTTAATGATAGGCGGTTGAGAGCTCAGAGCTTTAACTGGCTCAAGAAAAATACAGATGGGGGCGAGTGCATCCAAAAATGGCCTCTGAGATAGATGCTGCTGCTCGCCAGAAGTAGGTGTCTTTCTGAAACGAACCGTACTCTGGATATTTTTTTTTAAATCATGTGATGAGTAAATAAACTGAAAAGACTATGGCTCGTTCCCTTTGAACATTTTCTAAATCATCACTTTATAACATGAATAAAATCAATGCCTTGAAAACTTAAACCGTCAATGTTGTTCCGAAAATCAGAGTATGAAATAGTTGCGGAAACATAACATGTAAATAAATGTCTGAAAAGTGTAACAAGACATAAATAAAGACATCGTAGCGGCCATGGGGCACTGCTGCAACGGGCGCTCAGAGGTCCTCACCGCCATTTGAGATAAAGTACACATGGTCATCACCTGCACCATTTAAACCTAGTGAGCGTAGAGGCTCAGCATGCTCTATCTTTTAAAATAACAAGGTAGATATACGTAAAGTCACATGCAAGCACATACTAGTAATAAAATAACGTTAAAACATGTATGCATGGATGATCTTAAAACCTTGTTCATACATTTCATAACATATAACGTACATAAGGCATGACATAACGTAACATGAAAAACATATGAGTCGTATCAGTGAATGCGAGCAGGCGTGTGACTGATCAGTCGAAATAACCAACTTACGTGGCGGTGTGGTTGACCGACCTTACCTCGGGATCCCTCACACCTCTATGCTTTACATTTCACCATGTCGTGATCACATGGATCCATAGCTCATAATCTTACACTAAAACAGGGGATCCCCTAGCCCGGCTACTTGGCTAGCTCCCATCATTAAACTTTTCCACATCACTTCACTCCCTCGGGTTTTATCTTAAAAAAATTCATGTCTGATCGTGCTACGATCGAAAAACTGAACTTGGGAGTTCAGGGGGGGTGGTTGAATGAACTCCCTATTGATTTTTATCTAAAAAATCGTTTTGAAAATTTTACGGCTCAAAGCCAACTTCCAGCGGAGTAACCAGCTGGGAAGATTTCTCAGTGATTCTATTGTCTCGCATAATAAAGTGATTTATGCGGAATAAACGCGATTCAAGCAGCTGAACAGATTTTATCAAATGCGTGTAAGTAAAAGTAATAAGGGCAAGAGAATTGTTTCTTGAAGTTCGGAGCAATATCTCATACGTCTCCCCTTCTTTCACAACGGGAAGGATTTCACTATAAGGCTTTGATTTATACAACTCTTGTACAAAACCACTCTCGAGACCCGCAGCCGAGAGAACTCCTAGCAACCAACGACACACAGACCCGCAGCCTGGTTCGTATTACAACTATTCCAATACTCAGCTGATTTTGCTATCTTAGCACTTTTACGACACACAGACCCACAGCCTGGTTCGTATTACAACAGTTTATGAATTCAGCTGGTTGTGCTATTCTAGAACTCAAACACTCTCTGTTTATGATTTTACAAATCGAACTCAAGTATGCAGAGTGTGTGTAGAAGAGTAGGTGACACAGAAAGTGTATATGATAAGTGTGTGTGCCACTCAAACGAGCTGGTTCGATTAATGAACTAAGCTTCTATGAAGAGTTAACTTCTATATGCTCGAATGATCTTGTGGAGTTCGGTAGGTTCTTCACAGCTTCTCTTCTTCTCTATAAATACTCTTTGGATGTAACGGTAATAAATGTCACGCCTCGTGCTCTAAACAGAGTAAAATCATACAAACACATGCGGAAGCTATCAAAAAGCGGGTAAAATGTTCGCTTTTGGCCTGACGGTTTAAAACAATATAATTTAAAATAACATGATACTTAAAATAGAAACCCAGTTTACGAAAATTACAACAACAATAACAGTATAGCATAAAACAACCATAACATGTATCAGACTCCAACTACTGGATACAATAACGAAGCACAGGGCATCCCCCTAGCTAACTGATACATATATATATATATATATATATATATATTATATATATATATGCTATACGCAACTGGGACACGCTAACCACCTCCTGGGGCACCACCATCTGGGTTATAACCACGACCAGCTGTAAAACCTGGGTTCCCTGAAAACAACACAAACAAGGAAACAAACCAAGCCCCAGAGGGACATGGGGTCAAACCCCAGTACGGAGAGCAACAGATATAGCTAAAAGAATGCATAAGATAAAATGCAGATGCTATGCATGAGAAACCGGATATCAACAGAAGGCTCGACCAACCAGGGAGCTAAGGAACTCAAGCACAGCTCAAGAATCTGCAACAACAGTGGCCACGAGGTCTGTTCACAGTGTGGTAATGAGCCACTCGCCGTAACACTACACCCGAATGCCAGATGCATCAAACAACTCAACCTGCCGTTGCCTCTCCCATGAACTATGGTAGTTAACCACTCGGCGCACGATGGCTAACGATCCCAGCAGGGAGATGAGAGTGCGGTATTGCCGCTCGCCCTCGCATCCTGGTAAAAATCAACAACAACAATACAAGATACGAAACAATGGCTGCAACCGATATATGAATGCAATATGGGAAATGCATGTATGCATAAACATAGCAACTAAAATCAACAGCAATCACATATACACACAGCGACATCCATATCAACGCACAAGCAGCAATCTAGCATTCAATCTCACTCAAATTCCCAGCTAATTTAAGCTCAGATCCGTACCTTATACTTTTGTGCAACAATTACTACAAAACAGGCCCGAGAGATCTGGATAGCAACCTACTAAATACACAACACATAGATCTCAAAAGCTGCACAGAAACTCACGGCCAATTACAGAAGCTCACGGCTGGGAGCCACGCTCAACCAACGCAATTACTACCAAAACAACTTACTGGAAGCTTAAACCAAAGCTAGGAACAAGATCTCATCACAAGGGAACGAAGTTCTACCTGCACTACAAAACGGACAATCGGGCAGCAACTTCGTGTTCCTCAACTAGCCAACCAAATCCTCCAAAAGTGGTATGGAATGATCGAGCTTTGCAAGAGGAGTCCAACGCTACCTCGAACGCCTCAAACAACGGCCGAAAACGATGGGAATTGCCGGAGAAAAACTATGGTGAATAGTAACCTAGGTTCGAAGCGAAGAACACAATCGAGGAAAATATTTCGCTAAGTATGGAATCTGGTGCTTGAAATCGAAGACAAAGTCTTCCTTAAATACATCTTGCAAAAGCTGGTTAAATTATCCACCGACTTAACCAGCAGGTGCAAAGAACCAACTGCTGAATTCTCAAAACGCAAATCAAAACGATGTCGCAGCGACTTAACAAAACGACGTCGCACCGCTTACGTCATCAAATCTGCCACCAGTTGGTCACCTAAAATCATCGGCTGGTTTCTCTCCCGTGAAAACCTTCCAAAAGCTGGTACCAGTCGCGACCTCTAAAACGCAGCGTTGCAACTAATTAAAACGGCGTCACATAGCCTACGTAATGCTTTATGCCAACAGCTGATTATCCAGACGCAAGCTACAGTAACCCCCACCAGTCGCAAGCTACAGTGACGTTGACTAACGTTGACGTCTGCTGATCAAAATCAAACAGATATGCTTACGTCACTAGCTCCTCAAAACGGTATCGTATAGCGCTCAACACAAAAACACGCTATTGTCCCCACGACTGGTTCCTACGTTATCTGCTGGCAGATTTCTCAACAGTAGATATCTGCTCGCTATTTGAAACGGCATCGCTTCCACTAATCTAAACGATGTCGTTACAACCCAATCCAATCGCTGTCGACAACAACCAATACAAAGAACAGTACGCGCTAACTCAACAGCAAAGCTTACGTCAGCAATTGCTACGCCAACGCACAACAACTAAAAACATGACGTCACCATGTCTGCTGACAGATATCTCCGAATACTTCAAAAATACGAAAACCTCCAGAATTGTTCTAAGTGAGGAATTGACCCGAAACTACTACTTAAACATTCGACAGAGATCTTAAACCACTAAGAATCTCAAAACACCGATTAATTCTCACAATTAATCTTAAACACAAATCCAGGTCTCACATTTCTCCCCCACTAAAAAGGATTTCGTCCTCGAAATCAAATAACAATTCTGAACATTCAATATAACAGCAGAAACCAAACAACAGCTCTCCTAAAACAAGGCCAAGAGTTCAAGATAACTGAGCAAACATTTGACAACAACTAGGGAAGAATTACAACAAAAAGCTACAAACTACTGGAAATTTATCTCAACAGCTACTCAAATAGATGCGGCCACTCGCGCTGCATCTTTTCTTCCAGCTCCCAAGTAGCTTCTTCCCTACCATGTTTGCTCCACTGCACCATTACTAACGGAATGGTCTTATTCCTCAACTGTTTCTCTTTTCTGCCAAGGATCTGCAAGGGATATTCCTGATAGCTCAACGACTGATCTAGCTCCACTTCGTCAGTCCTAAGCACATGAGATGGATCTGGCTCATACTTCCTCAACATGAAAACATTAAAGACGTCATGTAGAGAAGATAACTCTGGCGGCAACAATAGTCGATACGCTAAAGGGCCAATCCTCTCAACAATCTCATACGGTCCAACGTAACGAGGGGCTAACTTTCCCTTGCGTCCAAAGCGCATCACACTGTGAAATGGAGAAACTTTGAGAAATACACGATCACCACCGTGAAACTCAAGAGGTCGACGCCTCCTATTCGCATAACTGTCTTGGCGATCTTGGGCAGCTTTCATCCGCTGTCTAATAAGATCCACATGATCTTTCATTTGCTGCACAAAGTCAGGGGCAGATAGCTGCTTCTCCCCCACTTCTTCCCAACACACCGGCGATCTGCACTTTCTGCCATACAAAGCCTCAAAAGGCGCCATACCAATCGTCACTTGGTAGATGTTATTGTACGAAAACTCAACCAAAGACAACGCGTCTTGCCAGCTACCTCCGAAATCCAACACAACAGCTCGCAACATATCCTCCAACGTCTGGATAGTTCGCTCAGATTGGCCATCTGTCTGGGGCTGATACGCGGTGCTCATAGCCAATCTGGTACCCAAAGCTGTTTGCAAACTCTTCCAAAACCTGGAAGTAAACCTTGGATCTCGGTCAGAAACGATCGAAACGGGCACACCATGCAGTCTAACAACAAGATCAACGTACAGCTTCGCCATCTTCTTCAACGAGAAGGTCATCCCATAGGGAATAAAATGTGCAGACTTCGACAGACGGTCTATAACCACCCAAATAGCATCGCATCCTCTGCTGGAACGAGGCAGATGCGTCACGAAATCCATAGCAATGTGCTCCCAATTCCATTGGGGCACTTCCAAACTCTGCAACAGACCACCAGGTCTCATCCTTTCGGCCTTAACCATCTGGCAATTCAAACAACGAGCGACAAAACCAGCAACGTCGCTTTTTAGGCCAGCCCACCAAAAGTGCGGCTTCAAATCATGGTACATCTTTCGTGCACCAGGATGAACACTATGTCTGCTACAGTGCGCTTCCCCAAGGATCTCATCCTTCAAATCAATCAAATTGGGCACAACCATCCTGCCCGGGAAACGCAAACAACCATCAGAAGAGACAGAATAATCCTCAAGTTTGCCAGCCCTGACCTTCAACTTCAACTCGTGGATAGACGGATCAGTCCTCTGAGCTGCTCGAATGGTAGAAACAATCTGTGGCTCCACTTGGAAAGAAGAAACCACCACACAATCCTTAGCCGGGTAAAATCTCCAACCCGTAGTGTTAAGATGCTCCTGATCCTTAGAGATGTACAACGATGCAAGCATCTCACTATCCTTCCTTCTTAAAGCATCGGCTACTACGTTCGACTTCCCAGGCTGGTACTTAATCTCACAATCGAAATCTTTTAGCAGCTCCATCCACCGACGTTGTCGCATGTTCAAGTCAGGCTACTAAAATAGATACTGCAAACTCTTGTGGTCGGAGTACACCACAAACTGCTCGCCATACAGGTAGTGACGCCAGATCTTCAACGCAAAGACCACCGCCGCTAACTCCAAATCATGGATTGGGTAACGAGTCTCGTGCGGTTTCAACTGCCGCGAGGCGTACGCAATGACTCGACCATTCTGCATCAACACACAACCCAATCCATTGAGCGAAGCGTCAGAACAAACAACGAATCCACCTGTACCGGACGGCAGAGCCAACACAGGCGCAGTAGTCAACTTTTCCTTGAGCAGTTGAAAAGCATTCTCGCACTGCTCAGTCCATACAAATCTCTTGTCCTTTTGCGTCAGTTGAGTCATCGGCTTTGCTATACTTGAGAGTCCCTCAATGAAGCGATGATAATAGCCAGCCAGACCCAAGAAACTACGAATCTCGAAAACATTCCTGGGACGCTCCCAGTTCAGAACAGCATCAACCTTACTGGGATCCACCAAAATCCCCTCGGCTGAAATCACATGTCCCAAGAATACGACGCGATCCAACCATAACTCACACTTGGAAAACTTTGCATACAACTGCTGGTCTCTCAGCGTCTGAAGGACAATCCTCAAATGCTCCTTGTGCTCCAAAGGAGTCTTCGAATAGACTAAGATTTCATCGATGAACACGATCACAAACTGATCGATAAACTCACGGAAAACTCGGTTCATCAAATCCATAAAGACTGCAGGGGCATTAGTCAAACCAAACGGCATAACCAAAAACTCAAAATGCCCGTACCTCGTACGAAACGCAGTCTTCGCGACATCCTGATCTCTCACTCTCAGCTGATGGTACCCGGAACGAAGATCAATCTTTGAATACACCGCAGAACCTTGCAACTGATCAAACAGATCATCGATTCTCGACAACGGGTACTTGTTCTTGACAGTGGCTTCATTCAACTAGCGAAAATCAATGAACATCCACATTGATCCATTCTTCTTCTTCACAAACAAGATGGGCGCTCCCCACGGCGACATACTAGGTCGGATAAAACCTTTCTCCAGCAAATCATCTAACTGCACCTTGAGTTCTCTCAACTCCGCAGGCGCCAGACGATACGGAGCACGTGAAATCGAGCTATTCCAGGCACCAGCTCTATGCTGAAGTCAATCTCCCGCCTCGGAGGGAAACCAGGAATCTCCTCCGGGAACACATCCGGGAAATGTCGCACCACGGGAACGTCACTGAGCTGAACACGGGAAGAAGAAGACGCATCCAAAGCGTAGATCATAAAGCCAGCATTCCCCAAAGACAACAATCTGAACATCTCCATCGCTGAGACCAACGGGATCTTCGATATAGAATCCTGGCCGTAGAAGTCCCACTTCTCGCCAGACAAAGGCCTAAAGCGCACAATCCCATGGAAGCAGTCCACGGAGGCCCTATAGTTGGACAACACATCCATCCCAACTATGCAATCGAAATCCCAAAGCATCAAACGGATCAAGTTCGCTAACAGGACATGCTCACCAAACCGCAACACGCCATCCAACAAAACTTCCTGTGAGAACAAGCTCACACAGCCAGGGGTAGACACGGAAACAGCATCGCGCAACGAAATGGTACACAGACCATGCTCAACAACAAACGAATCAAAAATAAACGAATGCGATGCATCGGTGTCAAACAACACACGCGCAGGAAAATCAAAAACAAGGCAAGTACCTGCGATCACCCGACTCGGTGTCTCCTCGGCCTGCTCTCTAGTGATGGCGTTAACCTGAGCATGCTGGGGTCCTGAGTAGAAAGGATGAGACAACTGCCCAATGCGCGAAGGGCCAGGCTGCTGAAACGGCCTAAACTGAGTCTCACCCAATCGGGGCTACTGAAACTGCTGAGAACGGCCCCTAGACTGACCTCCATGACCCTGAGACTGGGCCGCGGTCTGCTGTGATCCAGCTGACGGATACACTCTTGCAAAATGCCCGTACTGACCACAAGGTTGTAGGAACCCTGCACACCTACACACTGAGTGGAAGGATGCTTTCCACCGTAAAAGCCGCAAAACTCAGTCCGAGATCCACTGCTACTCGAACTGCCTGAACCAGAAGAGCCAGAACCCGACTTCTTCTTGAACTGCTGACCTCGGGGTCGAAACCTCTGACGGCCAGACTGCTGCACCACCTGTGGCTGCTGCTGCTTCTGGGGATGATAGGCTGACTGGGAGGACTGAGAAGACTGTGCTCCCTGAATAGCAGGACGACCACCCTACGATGCCTGTTGCCGACGAGAACGACGGCTACGCAAACCTTCTTCAATGTCAATGGCACTGTTCACAGCCTCAGCGTAAGTCTTGGGCTTACTATTCAAAACCATCTGATACAACTCTTCATTCAAGCCCTCAAGAAATCGAGTCCTCTTGGCCCTCTCCCGGCCAGAAACTTGGGGAACGTACACCAACAGAGAAGAGAACTTCCTAGCATACTCCCGAACAGTCATCGAACCCTGCTCCAGATGGTCGAACTCCAGCTCGGGCGTTCACATAAGACTCGGGTACATACTCCTGACGGAAGGTCTCACAAAAACTGTTCCAAGAGATCCCGACACCGGTCTCCTCCAAAGTACTAGAAGCGCCTCTCCACCAGCGCTCTGCGGCCTTCCTAAGAAGAAGAATCACTAAACTCAATCGGAGCTCATCATCATACTGACATCGATCGAAAAGAAAGATGACGTTCCGGAGCCACGAGTCCGCATCCTCACTGGACTCATCACCATTGAAGACTGGAGG
>KQ997096.1:212970-232348 GCA_001598015.1 Dorcoceras hygrometricum | reverse complement strand
GCCAACAGAGAAGAAAACTTCCTAGCATACTCCCGAACAGTCATGGAACCCTGCTCCAGATGGTCGAACTCCCGCTCCCGGGCGTTCACATAAGACTCGGGCACATACTCCTGCCGGAAGGTCTCGCAAAAACTATCCCAAGAGATCCCAACATCGGTCTCTAACAAGGTACTCGAAGCGCCTCGCCACCAGCGCTCTGCAGCCTTCCTGAGCAAGAGAGTCACTAAACTCAGCCGAAGATCATCATCATATTGCACCCGATCGAAAAGACCAATAATGTTACGGAGCCATGAGTCCGCATCCTCACTGGACTCATCACCGTTAAAGACTGGAGGGTTCAACCTCTGAAAACGTGCTATAACAACATCCATCCGCTCCACCGGGGGAGGAAAATCACCAACTTCCTCCTCCTCCTCATGCCGACTACGAGAACGACTAGGAGCGCTATGCCGGTCTTCATTCTGTCCTGTCGATTCCTCAAACTGCCCCTACCTCTACCACGACGTCTAGGTGGAATCTATGAAAACACTCAACAAGATCAAGCAAAACAGAACAGATACAGCATAGATAGCACAACAAGATGCAGCACGTAATCACATAGTCAAGCACATGCAACACACAACACTGTGCCTAGACTCAAGTGTGATCAAGGAAATTGAGCTTATCCCAGCTTAAGCTCTGATACCAAAAATGTCAGGCCTCGTGCTCTAAACATATTAAAATCATACAAACACATGCGGAAGCTATCAAAAAGCGGGTAAAATTTTCGCTTTTGGCCTGACGGTTTAAAACAATATAATTTAAAATAACATGATACTTAAAATAGAAACCCAGTTTACGAAAATCACAACAACAAGAACAGTATAGCATACAACAACCATAACATGTATCAGACTCCAACTACTGGATACAATAACGAAGCACAGGGCATCCCCCTGGATAACTGATACATATATATATATATATGCTATACGCAACTGGGACACGCTAACCACCTCCTGGCGCACCACCAGCTGGGTTATAACCACGACCAGCTGTAAAACCTGGGTTCCCTGAAAACAACACAAACAAGGAAACAAACCAAGCCCCAGAGGGACATGGGGTCAAACCCCAGTACGGAGAGCAACAGATATAGCTAAAAGAATGCATAAGATAAAATGGAGATGTTATGCATGAGACACCGGATATCAACAGAAGGCTCGACCAACAAGGGAGCTAAGGAACTCAAGCACGGCTCCAAGAATCTGCAACAACACTGGCCACGAGGTGTGTTCACAGTGTGGTAATGAGCCACTCGCCGTGACACTACACCCGAATATCAGATGCATCAAACAACTCAACCTTCCGTTGCCTCGCCCATGAACTGTGGTAGTTAACCACTCGGCGCACGGTGGCTAACGATCCCAGCAGGGAGATGAGAGTGCGGTTTTGCCGCTCGCCCTCGCATCCTGGTAAAAATCAACAACAGCAATACAAGATACGAAACAATGGCTGCAACCGAAATATGAATGCATTATGGGAAATGCATGTATGCATAAACATAGCAACTAAAATCAACAGCAATCACATATACACACAGCAACATCCATATCAACGCACAAGCAGCCATCTAGCATTCAATCTCACGCCAAATCCCAGCTACTTCAAGCTCAGATCCGTACCTTATACTTTTGTGCAACAATTACTACAAAACAGGCCCGAGAGATCTGGATAGCAACCTGCTAAATACACAACACTCAGA
Organism: Dorcoceras hygrometricum; assembly: GCA_001598015.1. Lineage (NCBI taxonomy): Eukaryota > Viridiplantae > Streptophyta > Magnoliopsida > Lamiales > Gesneriaceae > Dorcoceras > Dorcoceras hygrometricum. The sequence goes on along the minus strand of KQ997096.1, from coordinate 230,607 downwards.
TCTCAAAATCTGCACAGAAACTCACGGCCAATTACAGAAGCTCACGGCTGGGAGCCCCGCTCAAACAACGCAATTACTACCAAAACAACTTACTGGAAGCTTAAACCATTGCTAGGAACAAGATCTCATCACAAGGGAACGAAGTTCTACCTGCACTACAAAACGCACAATCGGGCAGCAACTTCGCGTTCCTCAACTAGCCAACCACAGCCTCCAAAAGTGGTATGGAATGATAGAGCTTCGCAAGAGGAGTCCAAAGCTACCTCGAACGAATCAAAAAACGGCCGGAAACGATGCGAATTTCCGGAGAAAAACTACGGTGAACAGTAACCTAGGGTTCGAAGCGAAGAACACAATCGGGGAAAATATTTCTCTAAGTATGGAATCTGGTGATCGAAATCGAAGACCAAGTCTTCCATAAATTCATCTTGCAAAAGCTGGTTAAATTATCCACCGACATAACCAGCAGGTGCAAAGAACCAACTGCTGAATTCTCAAACAACGCAAATCAAAACAATGTCGCAGCGACTTAACAAAACGACGTCGCACCGATTACGTCATCATATCTGCCACCAGCTGGTCACCTAAAATCATCGGCTGGTTTCTCTCGCGTGAAAACCTTCCAAAAGCTGGTACCAGTCGTGACATCTAAAAAGCAGCGTTGCAACTAATTAAAACGGCGTCGCATAGCCTACGTAATGCTTTATGCCAACAGATGATTATCCAGACGCAAGCTACAGTAACCCCCACCAGTCGCAAGCTACAGTGACGTTGACTAACATTGACGTCACTGATCAAAATCCAACAGATATGCTTACGTCACTAGCTCCTCAAAACGGTGTCGTATAGCGCTCAACACAAAAACACGCTATTGTCCCCACGACTGGTTCCTACGTTATCTGCTGGAAGACTTCTCAACAGTAGATATCTGCTCGCTATTTGAAACGGCGTCGCTTCCACTAATCTAAACGACGTTGTTACAACCCAATCCAATCGCTGTCGACAGCAACCAATACAAAGAACAGTACGCGCTAACTCTACAGCAAAGCTTACGTCAGCAATTGCTACGCCAACGCACAACAACAGAAAACATGACATCACCATGTCTGCTGACAGATATCTCCCCATACTTAAAAAATACGAAAACCTCCAGAATTGTTCTAAGTGAGGAATTGACCCGAAACTACTACTTAAACATTCGAACAGAGATCTTAAACCACTAAGAATCTCAAAAACCGATTAATTCTCACAATTAATCTTAAACACAAATCCAGGTCTCACAATAAATGCTACCAGTAGACACATTGAATAAATCCAAGTTGAAATGTCTGTGGAGCCATAAATTCTCGTACAATGAAGGTACAGTTTCATTAAATGCGTTGGCCTTTTTGGAAAATCTGCGCCATCTTCAGTCTGTTGTCATATCCCTGCATATCTGGTTTTAGCTTTAAGTAGTGCTAACGACTACAAATCATAGCAGGGATGTCAACTGATTTGATTGTACTTATCTCCAGACATAGACTGTACGTATCTTCAGACAGTTGGCCTTTTTGGAAAATCTGCGCCATCTTCAGTCTGTTGTCATATCCCTGCATATCTGGTTTTAGCTTTAAGTAGTGCTAACGACTACAAATCATAGCAGGGATGTCAACTGATTTGATTGTACTTATCTCCAGACATAGACTGTACGTATCTTCAGACATTCTGAAATTTCAAATTTCTTGATCCATTCTGTACTCGGCTGATTTTCATTGTCTTGTGTCCAGCTGGTTTTATCCGTTTCGGTTTCCGAGACTGAGCTGGTCTTCACAGTGTCTATTCATCCAAGTGATCAAGTAGTTGATTCAGCTGGTTCAATATTTCGCGTTGGATTCTTCGTTCAACTTGATAAGTATCGTCCAGTCCTTGACACTTTGGTTCGAATTATCTCTCTTACAGGTTCTTTTTCTTGTTAATTATTTCATCACCAAAACACCTGAGATTTATCCCAACAGATCGTTTCGTAGAATCTCATGATGCGTGCATTTCTTAAAATCATGCAATTTAAAAGCTTAGCCCGTCAATGTATATTTAATCCTTTTCTTTAAAATATTACGTACATAGAATACTACCTATATAATTAAATATACCTTCACGGGCTTCTACAATTTCTACTTCGGTCAAGGACTGGTTCTGGAGCCTCTCCCACTAATTCTAGACATAACTTAAAAATTGAACTTAGCCCATAAATTTAAAATTCACCTTTAACATCCCTAAAATACTCCAATTTTGACTAATTCAAAATCAATTGAGTAATTCCAAATCAATTGACCAATTTTCACCTTGAAATCAAAGACCAATTTTGATCTCAATTAAAAATCAAGTTTTGACTTTAAAATCTTAAGGCCAATTTTGACTAATTTCAAAACCAATTTTGACTTAAAATAACTTGGCCAATTTTGACTTTAAAATAAATTGATCAATTTTGACTCAAATGACTAATTTTTGACCAAATGACCAATTTTGACCAACTTGAAATCCCATAGTCAATTTTGACTTAAATAAAAATCCAATAACCTCAATTTGACTTTAAAAACTTAAATAAATTATTATGTTCAATTAATTAAAAGTTTGACCAAAATATTTTAACTTTAAAATATTTGACCAAAATCATATAATTGGACCTTAGGCTGTAAAATTAAAATAACCGGTCCAAATTTAAAATAACTAGGACCAAATTTAAAATATTTTGAAAACATCTTACAATATGCTTTAAAAATCAAATAAAGTCATCCACAAATTTTGGCAGCCCCTAAGACTCGAAATCTCAATTTTCACAAAAATGACCCGACGAGACTCTTTTCGAGCGACAAAACGGTAAAACTCATTAAAAATCCATTTCTTAACCAAATCACTCCATGTTTCGACCCACATCATTAAAACTCAATATAATAGTCCCTGGAATAAACTAAATTGAAACATGATTTAGTAAGTGACCAACCCGACTTCTGCAAGCCTACTTCTCGCGTGCAGAGTGCAACCAGGACATGTGGTAGCCATAAAATTCATAACTAATTCGTTCCTAGACCAAATCACTCTATGTTTGGACCTAAGTGACCCTAACTCAATGGGATATCTCCTGCAATCAACCTCGACCACACAGACCACATAGATCGACATACCCAACCCCAACAACTCTACTGTCATGCACAGACGACAAGCCATGACACGTGTTGATCATAAAATTCGTAAATAATTCATTCCTGGACCAAATCACTTCCCATTTTGACCTAAGTGATCCTAACTTGATTTAATAACTACTTGGACCACCTTGGACCAAACCCTAGCCCCATGAATAGACCTTATCCTAAGCAATACAAGAACCGATCAAAAGCATGCTGAAAATTCATGAGTTATGCATGGATCTAAAACAATTGTGCATAGATCTAAAAAAATCACATTTAAATCATGCATTGAACATAAAAAACAGATTAATATAGCTTAAATGGTTAGAAAAGGAATCGATATTACATGTCTGGCTTGGAGAGAATAGAGATCTACGAGTTACCGACGTAGAGGACACGAGATCGGGATCGGACCGCCTTTGAATCACCAAGATCTTGAAATTTTAGAAACTTTGAGAGGGGAGTAGGGAGACGTTCTTCAGGGAGAAGGGAGTGGAGGCTTTAGCTAGGTTTTGATTAATTTTTTGGTGTTTTGAAACAATGAAATGTGACACAATTGACCCCTATAGTTTAATTAACAAAAGGAAGAAACTTTTGACATGTTTGCCCCTCCCTTAATTTGATAAGATAATTAAAACTTTGACTTGGCTTTGAAAATGGCTAATTTTTGTAATTAAAGTCCCCTCAAATTTCAAAACACCTTAAAATCCAATAAAACAGCTCGTATAGGCGAAAAACGGGTCCCCCTCCAAAAAAATCATAAAAACCCCAAATTTTCAGAAATTGTTGCTTAAAAATAATAAATTTATTCTTAAAAATCTAAGAAATTTAAAATCTCAAATTATTTTCATCTCGATCGTCCCTAGTCTCGTCCACGCGTCCGTAACTCAACAGGCTGAAAGCAAGACATACGTACCACGCAATATAAAAATCATAATAAAATCACATAAAGTTGCATGTAATCGTCTAAAATTATTTTTTCCTAGTCATGCACATTTCTACTTAGAATTTCTAGGAGTTACACTTACACTCACGCACCCACCAATCTGAGCCCTCCAAAACTGTCCAAACCCCGTTGATTAGGATTAACTCCCTTATCCAGCAAGTAGACTTTATGGTTGGATGTGATCGGGCAATAACTGCACCACGCTGCACAATGGATCCTTCAAACATATTTGAGGCAGATGGCCTTACCCAATTCAGCTTATGTTGCCTTATATGCTCCATCAATTGTTTCAACGCAATGTGATGAGCATCCGAGAGCATTTCCAATACTTTAGATCAATGGCTATCGTGGGCGTGCCGGATTCAAAATTTTTATGTCTGGCCTCCAAAAATTTTCTCAACAACATTTCTCGATACTTTGCTACTATGTACAGTCACCTTGCCACAGCCGTCTGCAAAGAATCTGTCTCTGCCCAGACCAAAATATGTTCCTCCTTGGCAACAATGTCTGAGACTGACCCCAAAACTGCCAATCGCCGCAAACTGAACGAAGAAAAGAATGAACTAGTTTCGTATATAACTTGCTCCCTTATATTTACAAGAAACTCTATGTCTGTGCAAATCAAAGTAAATATTTCTCGGGCCGGATGCCCTTTTATTTCATCTTTCGCAACAAGGGGAACCTTCCCCTTGTCTGCAACAGGAATCTGAGGGAGGCTTTCCTTGTCCCAGTTCCTTTCCCTAATCTCAATCCGACTGCCAAAGGTTATCTTGGTAGGCTCTACAGCGATATAAGAAGGAAACATCATTTCCTCAGGGATCCGCTTCAAGATATCATCAATAGACATGGACTCTTCATCAGACGTAGATTTCTCAGTACGCGCCAGAACCTTGCTCAAGGGCTCTGTGTCTGTAGAGTCAATAATCTTTGCAGCACTCTTTCCCGCATACTTCTCCTTCTCCTTCTCCTTCTCCTTCTCAATCAGAGGTCCTTCTTCATTGGATAACACCTTGAGACTGCTATCTTCATCATAATTAGTGATAGAGGAAACATCTATCCTGCTCTCCATCTCAACAGGATCTGTTCCAGCAGTCTTCATCACCTATGGTTCCTCCAAATCTGTTTCCACATCCTCTACCTCGGCTTTCTCCATAACCACCTGTTTAATAATATTATCAACAGTTTCATCATCAGACTCACCTCGCAACACCAATTTCCTATTCGGGGCGCGGAGTCACAGCTGGAATCAAAGAGATGGGTTAAACATCTTGAGCTACAGTAAAAATGGCCAAGTTCTTTTCTGCGGGAGCTTCTCTCCCCACAGTAGTCCTCTTCTTCTTAGCGATAGGCTCAACAACAGCAGGAGTTGGTGTCCTCTTTGTCGCAGCCTTCTTGGCAACTGTCTCCACAAGCTCATCTGCATCAGCAGTGATATTTTGTTCTTGGCAATGTACGTGCCAACAGTCTTCACTGTAAGAATCTTCAGTGGTGGGAAGGTCTTCGCCTCTCCCAGTGTCAGATTTGGAGCACCCTTCAACATAACACAAATCTGAGCTGCAAAGCCCTTGGCTTGCTTTGATGACTTGGTCACCATCTCCTTAAGAATCCCAAACAGAATCTTGTTCCACTTCATTGTCATGCCAAAGTGAATGGCCGTCATCAGAAGAAATCGCTCATGAGTAACAGCATCGAAGGACCCAGCCTTGACAGTTACAGATTTTGTCAGTATATCGTTCAACAGACGAAACTCAAACTTCATTTCCCTCTTCTTGCAAGAGGTCTTAACTGGCTCACCAGAAGCAGAAAATATACTCATTGCATCATTTTCCAAATCCTTCGGTACTCCAGACAAATCTGTCAATCCTGAAATCGATAACCCAAACGCATCGGCAAACAGCTCCTCAGAAATTCCAATAAACTTTCCCTGAACGGCACTGATAACTTCATTCTCCCTAAAAAAGGCACACTAAAGATCTGTTCCAAATCTTGTTAATATAGAACAGAGGGGCACCCCAGAAAAACACGAAGACCAGTAGATTTTAGGGCTTTGAACATATTCACCATGCCCTCTTCAGGAAAAGTCAGCACTGAGTCAAAGTTCACTTGAAGAGAGTTCGCAATCAGAGAAAATGCCATTGCTGATGGTTGATTGAATGAAGAAAACACCGGAAAGATAATCTGCAAAGAGAAAACACTGAAAGAAAGAGAGCTCGAGAGTAATTTAGCGTAAGGTATATGTTAGAGAAAATCGAAAATACGTATATAAGAGAAAGGAATATGAAAAGGTACGTGTTTACAATGTTGATGTGATGTTTCGCATGATGAAAACACACGTGTCAATCATCCGATGGCGCGATCAATTTTTGAAAAGATTTGAAAAGACATTGAATTTTAACCACAAGGGTAAAAAGTAAAAACGAGCGCCATTTTAACATTACGTCACATCTGTTTATTGTATCAGCTTGGGTACTGTCAGATCTGATTACGTATAAGCATCAAATGTATATACGCAAAATCTGAATAGATTCAGATCTCACGCATTCAGCTGACTTCAACACTTATTAACTCAGATCAGTTATCCCCCCTAAAGCTGAGGTTCTTCCAACGCAATAGTTTACCAAATCTGAAGTACTTCACGTTCCCCCTGAACAGAAGACTCAAATCTTAAGTAAACAAAAGCTGTTCAACCTATAATTTGTTAGCACAATCATAGATTAAGGCAATTCTAACAAACCAAGAATGTTTCGAAAATACGAAAACTTAGCGTCTGGTAGAGGCTTTGTGAAGATATCAGCAACTTGCTGGTCTGTCAACACATACTCCAGCCGGACGTATTATTTAGCACATGATCTCTTATGAAATGATGTCAGATGTCTATGTGCTTGGTTCTTGAATGTAGCACAGGATTCTGGGTGATAGCTATCGCACTGGTATTGTCACAGAAGATAGGAGCTTCAGAAGCATCAATGCAATAGTCCTTGAGCTGATGTTGAATCCATAAGATCTTAGCACAGCAGCTTCCAGCCGCTAGATACTCTGCTTCAGCTGTGGATGTGGCAATCGAAGTCTGCTTCTTATTGAACCAGGAAATCAAACGATCTCCCAAGAATTGACAAGTCCCACTTGTGCTACGTCTATCAATCCTGCAGCCTGCATAATCTGCATCACTGTAACCTATTAACTGGTTGTATCTCAGCTGAATGTCGAATCTGTGGCACGTCATCACTTGATTCATCAAGGATTGTTGATTCCAGAACTATGCACATTCATGTAAGCTCGCAGCTGAGTTGGAACAAAAGCTGGTTTCATCGAACACCACGTGAGCTGATTCTTCAATCGTCAAGCTCCGGTTGTTAAACACTCTGTAGGCTTTGCTCATTGATGAGTATCCAAGAAACAAAAATGCATCAGATTTGGCATCGAAAGCTGTTAGGTGCTTTTTACCGTTATTGTGAATGAAACATCTGCACCCGAACACCCTGAAATAAGATATATCAGGTTTCTTGTCACTCCAGATCTCATAAGGGGTTACACCATGAATCTTGTTAATCATAGATCTGTTTTGAGTGTAGCAGGCTGTGTTAACTGCTTCTGCCCATAATTTTGTGAAATATCGGAATATGCAATCATAGATCGAGCAGCTTCATCTAAAGTACGGTTTCTCCTCTCAGCTAATCCGTTCTGCTGAGGAGTTCTAGCTGCTGAAAGCTCATGCTTTATTCCAATGTCTTCCAGATAAGAAGATAGCTTATTATTTAAAAACTCAGTACCTCTATCACTCCTTATCCGATTCACAGTACAAGATTTGTCATTTTGTAAACGTTTTAAAAGCTTAATCAACTGGTCAGCGGTTTGATCTTTTGATTTTAAAACAACACCCATGTAAATTTTGTAAATCGTCAACAACAACCAGGGTGTAATTTGTTCCCCTAAGCCAGATACGGGTATAGGACCAAGAAGATCCATATGTAAAAGCTCTAAGCTTCGGGAAGAACGAATACCGCTTTTCTTTTTAAAAGTAGAACGAATCTGTTTTCCCAGTTGACACGCAGAACAAATCTTGTCCTTAGAAAAATTTATTTTTGGCATACCAGAAACCAATTTAAGCTTACTCAATTTGGCAAGTGTTTTGAAATTCCTATGGTTCATTCTCTGGTGCCATAGCCAGCTCTTCGAAGAGTCAACTGCTAGGAAAATCTGTTCAGATCCCAGATGCTCTGACGAGTTCACAATGTAGGTATTCCCAGATCTGTTCCTACTAACACTGTCATCCCATCTGGATTCTGAACTGTGCACGTGTATCTGTTCAGATCCCAGATGCTCTGACGAGTTCACAATGTAGGTATTCCCAGATCTGTTCCTACTAACACTGTCATCCCATCTGGATTCTGAACTGTGCACGTGTGCTTTTGAAAGTTAACTGTGCAACCATTGTCACTCAGCTGACTTATGCTAATCATATTATAGCACAAATTTTCAAAAACTTAAATATCATTAATTGAAAGGTAAGCTTACACTTACCCACAGTGTTACCGTGAAAATTGTCTCCAAATAAAATTTTGGATCCTTTGTGTGGTGTCAAATCTGATAGCAGCTTTGAATTTCCAGTCATGTGTCATGCATAGCCATTGTCCAGATACCATAAGCTTGATTCCTCTGAAGCTCTGTACCTGTATCCTGCAATCATGAAAATAACTTTTGGTACCCAATTTTACTTGGGTCCAGATCGGATTACCCTTTTTAGGACCCATACTTGAATTACCTTAACAGTTTTCCCAGTATGGATATACACTAAGGTTGTTGCAGAAATCTTATGTAATCTGTTGAGATTTGGCTTCACACTTTGACCATTCAGATCTTGCTTGGGCTGAACCTTTACCCATACAGATTTGGCCTTCTTTGACCCACGCCTTTGCTTGTTCGGAACAGATGACTTAGGTACAACTTTCGATTTGTCCTTCTCAAGTCTGTTCGTTAGCCAGCTGGGCTTAGAGTTCTCAGGCTTGGTATAACCAATACCACTTTTGCCCTTATGGTTCAGCTGTGGTGAGATCTGATCATCATACTTAACCGACTCACAAACATCGTGTATCACACTGGCTTTGACAAATTCATTTTCTTGAACTTTTCATCGGCCAGATCTGACTGAGTACTCGTTCCCTCAGAGCTGCTTTCACCAAAACTGAAACTAAGCCAGATTTGTCATTTAGTGGCTTCTGGGTCTCATGCAGCTTGACCAAGGAAACTGAAGACTTAGTCCAGGAGCTCATCACTTGACTTAATCTCTCATTTTCAGATGAGATCTCACAGGACTTAGTTCTCAAAAGATCATTCTCGATCTTCAGCTTACTCAACTCTGTTTCTAAACTGTCAGTATCCTCAAGCTGAGCAGTGCTTGATTCAACTGAACTATTTTTTCAAACATCTGTTTTCAGATTTGATCTCCTCCAATGTCTGAGATAGCTTTCGGTACTCATGGACCATTTCGTTGAGTGCATTGCTGAGGTCCTCTCGTGTAAATTCACTGTTGAAAATTTCAAATACCTCATCATCCTTAGATTGGTTGGCCATCAAGAAGTGGACATGTTCTTGCTCACTCTCGCTGGAAGAACTGCTTGATGTTGTCTCCGAGTCTGAGTCTGCCCAGTTCTTGTTGCTCTCCTCTGCAACAAGTACTTTTCGATCATTCTTTTTGTTGGGCCTCTTATGAAATCTGTTATGCCTTCTTTCTGTGGACTTTTCTTTTGATTGCTCTGTGGACCTCTTCTCATCTTTCTTGGGCCTGTTGCAATCAGCTGCGAAATGACCTGGTCGACCACAGTTATAACAATTTAAATCAGTAGAGATCTTTTCAGTTTGTGTGCATTGTTATAAGAAAAAGAAGGGGTTTGAGTTCTTCTCATAAATTTCCCAAACTTCATTATGAAGAGGGACATGACGTCATTGCTCAGTTGCTCTGCTGTATTGCTAGGTGAGAACTGTTCAGATGTTGTTGCAGCAAGAGCTTTAGTAGGTTGTGATGTTGATGGCACCTCAGATCTGGTTTCCAGCTCAAACGCGTAGGCTTTCAGATTAGCAAACAGACCGTGGAGATCAAGATTGTTTAGATACTTGTATTCTCGCATCACCATTGTCTTTACATCCCACTCCCTCGGCATTACTCTCATCACCTTGAGGGCTAGCTCTCTGTTAGGGTATTCTTTTCCACAACTGGTCAGCTCAATCACAATAGCACTGAATCTTGCATCAAATTCCGCCATGGTCTCTCCCTCTCGCATATTTATCGATTCATATTTCTGCTGGGAAACTGTCACCTCTTTGGTTTCATCAAAACCTTCGCAGATTCGCATCAACTTCTCGCATATCTCCTTAGATGTAGCACAGGTCTTAATCTTGCTGAACATATTCTTATCCAGCATCTTATAAAGAATGTCATTCGCCACATTATCCAAGTTCGCCTTTTTCTTGTCTTCTGGTGTATACTCCATTCTTGTTTTCTCATTCCATTGTGGAGCACCAGATATAATTTTCATCGCCGTATTAGCCTTCATTATCTTCATGAGTCCATCTGTAATGAAAAACCACATGTCATTGTCTTGCGCAGCTAAATGGGCTTGCATCCTGATCTTCCAGTCGTCATATTCCTCCTTAGAAAACCTAGGAATTTTGTTGTGAGAAGTAGACATATTGAATATATAAGCGCAAATATCAGACTGTTCAATAACTGAGAGTGCAGGCTCTGATACAAATTGATAGGATCAATGGAATCGAAAATATAGTTAAAATTAGCTTAGGATTTCAGAAGGGGGGGGGGTTGAATGAACTACTTCGATTTTTATTTTTCGAAACCCTAAAACTGTTTTTACAAGCCTCGCTTAACTCAGATCTGAGTGACCAGATCTGAGTCTCTCAGTCCAAACTCTGTTTACTCGTTTAACAAATATTTTGCGAAAAGAAACCGATTAAACAGTGAACAGTTAATAATAAATACGATGCAAATAAGTAATAGATAGAGTCAAGGATTTGTTTCTGGAAGTTCGGATCTTAAATCCTACGCTCTCCTTCTTCCTTTTCAGGAAGGTTCCACTAGAAGGTTTGATGAATACATCTTCTGTAGACACCCGTCACGAGCCTCGCTCACAGTGAACTCCTAGCAACTCCAAACTACGCAGATACCACTGGTGTTTACAATCAAATGATTTTTCGAACTGCTTCACACAGCAAGTTCATTACAGACTGTAATCTTATTTTACAAAAAAAGCGCTACAATAAGAGTTCTCTAAATCTTCTATTTTCTCTGCAAGGAATTTAAAAATGTAAGCCAAAAGATATCTCGAAGATTATATCTGATAAAGAACTGAAGGAATGTTCTTCGAGACGGTATATAAGCTGGTATGTCGAAATACTTGTGAAAATAAAATTTTAAGAACCAGCGACTGTGAGAATGATAGACGAGAGAGTGAAGTGTCCAGAGCTTCTCCGTTTGAATTTCTTGAGCTATAAATACCTGTCCATCCTCAACGGTCATAAATGAGCCAGTAGACACAAACCTTGTTTGCATATCTTCATCGTATCAACGCATTAAATGCTCCATTAATGCTATGCAAAGGCCTGTCTAAAGTTGTCAGAACTTGTTTGACTTTAATACCCAAAATAGGTAATCATCGAATAGACCAACTCTTCGCCCTACAAAGTATTCTCCAAATTGCTCTGAACTGCGTCTCTTTCATCTACTTTGTCTAACAGGCTTTATACGATTTAATCTCGATCGTTGATTCCTCTGGAATGTATAGTTGTTAAAATCTGAAGCTCAAATCTGTTCCTGCACTGATACCTGAAATCTGCTCTCAAATACAAAAGCTTATCTTCCCCCTTTAAATTCAACACAACTGAATAACTGTCAGATCTGAGTTCTCTCCTTTACGAGTCTACCTCTTTTCCTTTAACAATATATTCAGGTCTGAAATCCCCTTTTTTGTCTAATGACATCTTATGATCTGAAATCTCTGTTCTTATCTGAATCTCCGTTCTAAAATATGAACTAATAACCTATGAACTGAAACTGATATATAACCTGATTTGAATGCCCTCATCTGATATGATAAGTTATCTTCCACATTATATATACTGTTCCAATCTCTCGGATCTGAAACGAAACCTCTGTATAAAATCTGATACCTTCGGATCTGATCTGTTCTCATATGATTTGCTCGGATCTGAAATACTCATTTTGATAACATGACGTCGAGATCTGAAATACTTACTTCCCTCGAAAGCACGATTACTTAAGATCTAGATCTTAGTCTTAGATTCAGTTCTTAGTCTTGTTTTTGTTATCACAAAAACTTATAAATATTATCTTAACAGTGTCCCTATCGTCTTCCTTCCAGCCTTGCATCCTCTAACTACAAACTCTAAAAAAACTCGAAATCCAAGTTAAATAAATCATAAGGAAATAATCATGCAAATAATTAAATAAAATAATAAGGCATGCGATTTAGGTAGAAAAATTCCTAGGCGTTACAATTCTCTTCCCCTTAACAAGAATTTCATCCTCGAAATTCGAAAACTTACCGAAAAGACCTAGGTAGCGCTCCTTGATATCAGTCTCTACCTCCCACGTGGCCTATTCCTCGGAGTGATTCAGCCACTGAACCTTAACCATGGGGATATTCCTGTTGCATAGCTTCCGGTCCTGTCTGCCTAATATCCGAATGGCTCGCTCCTCAAAAGTCATCTATGGTGAGAGCTGTAGCGGCTCGAAGTTCAACACATGCGAAGGGTTCAGTACGTACTTCCTGAGCATGGAGACGTGGAAGATGTTATGCACGGCCGCTAAGCTCGGCGGTAAGGCCACTAGATAGGCTAATGTCCCACTATGTCGAGGATCTCGAAAGGTCCTATGAAACGGGGTGCTAGCTTACTCTTCTTCCCAAATCTCATAACACCCTTCATCGGAGAGACATCACGAAAACATTCTCTCCTACTAAAAACTCTAGGTCTCTCCTCCTCGAAATGACATAACTCTTCTGTCGACTCTGGGCAGTCCTCATCCTATCTCTGATCCTCTGCACAATGTCTGCTGTTTGCTGAAAAATCTTGGGTCCCATCTCTACTCTCTCTCCAACCTCATCCCAATGAATGGGTGACCTACATTTCCTTCCATACAGAACCTCATATGGTGCCATGCCTATGGAAACCTGAAAGATGTTATTATATGAGAACTCTACTAGCGGCAACTTGGATTCCCAAATTCCCTGAAAATCAATAGCGCATGCTCTCAACAGATCCTCTAGTACCTGGTTCACCCTCTCAGTCTGCCCATCTAGCTGATGGTGAAATGCGGTGCTGAAATTGAGCTTCGTCCCAAGTGACGAAAGAAGACTCCTCCAAAATGCGGATGTAATTCGTGCATCCCGATCAGAAACAATCGAAACTGGGGTTCCATGTAGTCTGACAATCTCCCTGATGAATCATTTAAAACTGTAAAACTTCGTAGCTGAAGATATTAAAATGCGTAAAGTTTTTATAACAAACCTTATGGAACAGTTCAATCCTTATACTGTTTAAACAAGTAAATTTTCTTCACAAATTGTAACCTGAAATTTCAGTTAAGTAAAATCTTTTCTTTTAGCTTGCTGCGGAAACGCTTGGTCGCTGGATTGTGCCAACTGAAACCACCGCTAGCTCAGAAATCCTTCCCCTCAGCATACGTCTCAACATAATCTGCACCAATCAAACGTAGTGAGTCTAAAGAATCAACAATTACAAAACTGCGGTATAACGAGTACTAAATAATACATGCACATGCATTAAAATATTTCTACTTAAAATAGTTTCTCGACTTAAAAGATATCCATTAAGACATTTCATGCTCAAAATAACTAAAAATCTTTGCATAAATAAAATGACCTTTCTAAAACATTTTCCTCATGAATTCCTTTCCTCGACTGTGGTCCCTCGACCTCATGTCGCTTTATCAAGCTAAGAAACACTAGTACTAGGTTGGAAAGACACTCCAGTACTTATCTGAAGCCCAGATCCGTCAATTGGAAAGGCACTTGAGTACTTATCTGAAGCCCAGACCTGTCATTTTGATATGGCAAGCGGAACGTCTCCCGACCCCATAATTGTCATAGAAAAACCACAATCAAGTCCCATCATTGAAAATCATTTTTCCTCGTTCTTGCCTCAAATAAATTTTCTCAACTCCTCAATAAATAATAAATTTCATAACCTCATTAACATTCTGCCCATAAAGACTTCAAAAGTAAACATATGCACTTTAAATAGTCAAACATGCTAAAAATCATTTTATAAGCATTTAAATTTCATAAAATATTCAAAAATCTCATAAATTCTTAAAATTCTTAAAAACGGTTCATAATATTCTTAAATCATCAAATAATGTTATTGATTAATTTTGGGAGCCCCTAAGACTCAATTTCCCTACTTTCCCGAAAATGCCCCGAGAGGAACCGCTCTACCCAACAAAACCGTAAAAATCATTAAAAATCCATTTCGTACCCAAAGCACCCCAAAGTTGGACCCTCATGCCCTAAATCAATTTCATAGATACGGGAACAAACCGAATTAAAAATCGATATCTGACGTGACCGCACCGACGCTCGTAACCCTACAGGTCGCGCACAGGGACTAATCCGGGAGAGGATAGAAATACAACTTGGAACCAGCCCTTCCCTTGACTCCAGCACCCGACCAACCCCTCAAAACAGCCCATGGAATACCCTTAGGACTCTTCCTAAACCCTTTGAAACAAAACCTAATCCCTAATAGACTTCTCCTCCCTTCAAGAGCCACCCTTGACAACACAAACACAAACTCACTCACACACCAATCGGCCTTAACCTTCTTCTCCCTCATCAGCCTCCAAGGCTCCCCATGCTCTATCCAAAGGCCTTTTCCAGCATGAATGGACTGATCATGTCTAAACCCGAAGCCAAAGTGGAGAAGGGGATAGAGCCACAAACTCTACACAACCCAAACCCTATCCTTTCAACTCCTATCCTTCACCAAAGGTCCAGAACTGATCTAGGCAGCAAAATACATGAATGAAGAACATTAAACAAATGGTATTCATCAAAATAGATTCAATCAAATCACCATAACATAAATATACACACATATGTACATATACTTGAAAGGTGCATCAAGGAAGCTTTGTACTTGCCTTTCTTGTACAAACTTACAACCAAGAAGTGATGTAGGTTTTGAGGAAGACAAGGAACACCACACCAACCTCGGTGTCGCTATCGTCTTCCTTCCAGCCTTGCATCATATAACTACAAACTCTAAAAGGACTCGAAATCCAAGTTAAATAAATCATTAGGCAATAATCATGCAAATAATTAAATAAAATAATTATATTTAGGTAGAAAAATTCCTAGACGTTACAATTCTCTCCCCCTTAACAAGAATTTCGTCATCGAAATTCAAAAACTTACCGAAAAGACCTAGGTAGCGCTCCTTGATATCAGTCTCTACCTCCCACTTGGCTACTTCCTCGGAGTGATTCAGCCACTGAACCTTAACCATGGGGATAGTCCGATTGCGTAGCTTCCGGTCCTATCTGCATAATATCCTAATGGCTCTCTCCTCAAAAATAATTTGTTGTGAGAGTTGTAGCGACTCTAAGTTCAACACATGCGAAGGGTTCGGTACGTACTTCCTGACCATGGAGACGTGGAAGATGTTTTGCATGGCTGCTAAGCTCGGCGGTAAGGCCACTCGATAGGCTAAGGTCCCCACTCTGTCGAGGATCTCGAAAGGTCCTATGTAACGGGGTGCTAGCTTACTCTTCTTTCCAAATCTCATAACACCCTTCATCGGAGCGACATTCACGAAAACATGCTCTCCTACTGAAAACTCTAGGTCTCTCATCCTCGAAAAGGCATAACTCTTCTGTCGACTCTAGGCAGTCCTCATCCTATCTCTGATCCTCTGCACTGTGTCTGCTGTTTGCTGAACAATCTCGGGTCACATCTCAGCTCTCTCTCCAACCTCATCCCAATGAATGGGTGACCTACATTTCCTTCCATACAGAGCCTCATATGATGCCATGCCTATGGAATCTACTAGCGGCAGCATGGATTCCCAACTTCCCTGAAAATCAGTAGCGCATGCTCTCAACAGATCCTCTAGTACCTGGTTCACCCTCTCAGTCTGCCCATCTGTCTGAGGGTGGAATGCAGTGCTGAAATGGAGCTTCGTCCCAAGTGACGAATGAAGACTCCTCCAAAATGCTGATGTCAAGCGTGCATCCCGATCAGAAACAATCGAAACTGAGGTTCCATGCAGTCTGACAATCTCCCTGATGAATCATTTAAAACTGAAAACTTCGTAGGTCAAGATATTAAAATGCTTAAAGTTTTTATAACAAACCCAATGGAACAGTTCAGTCCCTATACTGTTTAAACAAGTAAATGTTTTTCACAAATTATAACCTGAAATTTCAGTAAAGTAAAATCTTTTCTTTTAGCTTGCTGTGGAAACGCTTGGTCGCTTGATTGTGCCAACTGAAACCACCGCTAGCTCAGAAATCCTGCCCCTCAGCATGCGTCTCAACATAATCTTCACCAATCAAACGTAGAGTCTAAAGACTCAACAAGTACAAAACTACGGTATAAAGAGTACTAAATAATAGATGCACATGCATTAAAATATTTCTACTTAAAATAGTTTCTTGACTTAAAAGGTATGCATTAAGACATTTCATGCTCAAAATGACTAAAAATATTTGCAAAAGGTATGCATTAGACATTTCATGCTCAAAAATGACTTAAAAACAAGTACAAAACTACGGTATAAAGAGTACTAAATAATAGATGCACATGCATTAAAATATTTCTACTTAAAATAGTTTCTTGACTTAAAAGGTATGCATTAAGACATTTCATGCTCAAAATGACTAAAAATATTTGCATAAATAAAATGACCTTTCTAAAACATTTTCCTCGTGAATTCCGTTCCTCGACTGTGCTCCCTCAACCTCATGTCGCTTGATCAAGATAAGAAACACTAGTACTAGGTTGGAAACGCACTCCAATACTTATCTGATGCCCAGACCCGTCAGTTTGAAAGGCACTTCAGTACTTATCTGAATCCCAGACCCATCATTTTTATATGACAAGCGAAGTGTCTCTCGACCCCATATCCATCATAGAAAAATCACAATCAAGTCCCATCATTCAAAATCATTTTATCCTCGTTCTTGCCTCAAATAAATTTCTCAAATTCTCAATAAATAAATAAATTTCATAACCTCATGAACATGCTGCCCATAAATAATTCAAAAGTAAAGATATGCATTTTAAATAGTCAAACATGCTAAAAATCATTTTCTAAGCATTTAAATTTCGTAAAATTCAAAAATCTTATAAATTGTAAAAATGCTTAAAAACAGTTTATAATAATATTAAATAATCAAATAAAGTCATTCATGTATTTTGGAAGCCCCTAAGACTCAATTTTCCAAATTTCCCGAAAATGCCCCAAGAGGAACCGCTC
>KQ997096.1:136640-178829 GCA_001598015.1 Dorcoceras hygrometricum | reverse complement strand
GTGAAGGATATTCTTAAGTACTTGCGAAGGACTAAGAATATGTTCATGGTCTATGGGGGTGGTGAACTGAAATTGGAAGGCTACACTGATTCTAGCTTCCAGTGTGACGTGGATGATTTGAAGTCTACCACATAATCCGGGATATTGTGGCTAGAGGGGACATAGCAGTTGAGAGAGTCGCCTCTGCGGACAACGTTGCTGATCCACTTATGAAGCCCTTGCCTGGACCCTTGTTTGAAAAACATCGCGAAACAATGGGACTGCGTCTGATGAGTAGTTGGCTTTAGGGCAAGTGGGAGATTGTTAGAGTAGATGCCCAACTAGCCAACTTGTGGCGTGTGGGTTAATAGACTCTTGTATATGACAATCTTTATATATGATATTCGCATTTGTTTATGGCATTCTTACTTTCATTGTGTAGTATGATGATTAACAATTGCATTGAGTAAAGACCTAGAATGCACTATAGTGTATGTTAGATGTGATAGTGGGTATGACGGCTATCATGAAACACATCTAATAGCCACTGTGTATTCTGATTTGGTTCCTAGTCGATAGGGCCGTCAAAATGAGGATAAGGCCGCCCGAGCTCGAGACTAGTATCTGCGATGCGATGTACCATGTTTCATTGGTAGGGAACATTGTGATGTTCTGAGCATGCAGATAGATAGTGACCTGGTGATCTATCGAACTACCCTCGTTCGGACTTTCCAAGTGGTTACCATTTGTCGAGTGGATAAGTCCGAGGTCTTGGTTGTACTGATTAGTCCTCACGACTCGAAACGTCATTGAGACTCTACATGATAGGCGTCTCACTTTGACCCGTTTGCCGACTCACTTGGGTCATCAGGCGGCGGGATTGGGTGAGACCCCGATGCATGTAGGAGTCGATGCATCTCCGCAATGGTTGTGGGCCCACGGCTAGCTGTATCCCTGAACCATTGAGGGTCATACCGTACTGGATTCGACGATTCCCGCACGGATACTAAGCTCAATGTGTTGAGCATGAGAAGAGGATTTTGGGGAGTGCGACTTCCTAAAAGTCAACAGGGGTCAAATCGTGATTTCCGCTGTTGAGGGGCAAAACGGTCATTTTGCACTGGGGTTCTGAAAAATGGTTTTTCAGATCATAGTATTCAGTTTTGGAAACTGAGTCGATCCATCCGATCTGATCGGCGATCGGAGTTATAATGAAGTCACGGTGATAGGGATGAACCGAATGTTCATCCGTTGGATCCGGGCCCGTTGGGCCGGTCCAAGTCTATCACGAGTCTACTTAATGTAGACTTAGGCTTCATAAGTCACAACACATTAGTCACAACCGTAACCCTAGCATCTAAGTGGCCGCCCCCTCTCCTCTCTTAAAAGCCGCCGCCGCCGCCGCCTCGCTTCGCCGGAATTTGTTCCGACCAACTTGACGAGGAGAATCCGTCCGTGCTGATCTCGTCAGGCCTTCTAGTGCAGGCTGACGAAGGAGTCTCGCTTCCGGTCATGGACCTGATTGACGTAATATACTGCCGCCTACCGTGAAGTGCCGGTTTCCTCGCGAAACTGGTCGGAGCCAGGTACGAGTTGCCATCAAGGTAATCAACTAAAACACCCTATGAATGGTTCATAGCTTTGCATGTTTTGAATTGTATTGATCGTCTCCCGGCCCAATTTTTTTTCTTCCGCTGCCTCGTCGGGAGGCGTGATCCGGATCCGCCAAGGTTCCCCAACATCCGGAATGCCAATCCAGCTTTGAGAAATTAAAACTGGATTTATTTGAAGCCCCTGTTCTAACATTACTATCAGAGAAAGGGAATTTTGTGATTTATACAGATGCATCGAAGACAGGGCTAGGAGCTGTTTTAATGCAAGAGAGAAAAGTGATTGCTTACGCTTCGAGACAATTGAAAGTTCACTAGAAAAATTATCCTACGCACGACCTTGAATTAGCAGCAGTAGTTTTTGCATTAAAGATCTGGAGACACTATCTTTACGGTGAGAAATGCGAAATTTTTACAGACCATAAGAGCCTTAAGTATTTCTTTACCCAGAAAGAGCTAAACATGAGACAAAGGAGATGGCTTGAATTGGTTAAAGATTATGATTGTGTAAATAGCTATCACCTCGGTAAAGCTAACGTAGTAGCAAATGCGTTAAGTAGAAGGAATGTGGGGTTGGCACAGATCTCAGTTCATATTCCTCTAGCGTTGGAGATTAACAGATTTGAACTAGGAATAGTTAAAAAGAAAAATGCTGCTAAGTTATCTGTTCTCACGATCCAATCAACGTTAAATGATAGAATTAAAGAAGGTCAAGCGAAAGACGATCAACTCCAGAAATGGAAGAAGCAAGATGAAAACAGAGGAACAAATTTATATGTGGTGGAAGAAGGAATTGTTAAATACCAAGATCGATTATGGGTACCACGCACAGATAATTTGCGCAATGAGATTATGAACGAAGCCCATAACTCGCCGTATTCCATTCAACCAGGAGGAACCAAGATGTTTAAGGATTTGCAAGCTCTGTTTTGGTGGCCAGGGATAAAACGTGACATTTGTATATTTGTCGCTGAATGTCTAACATGCCAGCAAGTTAAAGCAGAACATCAGAGACTCGCTGGAATGTTGAAACCACTTCCTATACCTGTATGGATATGGGATAACATATCAATGGATTTGGTAGTAGGATTACCCAGAACAGTTCAAGGATTTAATGCAATTTTGGTAATAGTTGATAGATTAACCAAGTCTGCACATTTTCTTTCTGTAAAGACAACATACGACTTGAATAAATATGAAGAGTTGTATATCAAGGAAATAGTCAGACTTCATGGGATACCGAGTTCTATAGTATCTGATAGAGATAGCAGATTTACTTCAAGATTCTGGAAAAGTTTACACCAAGCCTTAGGAACAAAATTAACTTTCAGTACATCATTCCATCCTCAAACCGATGGAAAATCAGAAAGAGTAATCCAAATACTGGAAGATCTATTACGGGCTAGTGTTCTTAATTTTGCAGAAAGTTGGGATTCTAAACTACCGTTAATTGAGTTTACCTACAACAACAGTTACCAAAGCTTCGATAGAAATGGCACCATACGAAGCTCTGTATGGTAGGAAATGTAGATCACCGATTCTTTGGGATGATGTAGGTGAAAGAACTGAGATCGGACCTGATATTTTAGAACAAACTTCTGAAGCAATTAAAAGAATACGTGATAGAATGGAGACTGCTCAAAGTAGACAGAAAAGTTATGCAGACAATCGTCGTAGAGATCTGAATTTTTAGATAGGAGATCACGTGTTCCTAAAGATATCACCAATGAAAGGTGTCTTAAGATTTGGAAAGAAAGGAAAGCTAAGTTCCAGATATGTTGAACCATTCCAGATCTTAGAACGAGTTGGAACGTTAGCATATCGTTTAGCGCTACCTCCTCAGATGTCTACTGTTCACAACGTGTTCCATATTTCAGCACTTAGAAAATACATTGTGAATCCTTCGCATGTACTCAGCTATGAACCTATTCATTTGGAACCAGAATTGACTTACGAAGAAGTTCCACACCAGATTTTAGCATGAGAGAATCGTAAGTTAAGAAGCAGAACTATTCCTATGGTTAAAGTGCAATGGACAAATCACTCAAAAAGAGAAGCAACTTGGGAAGTTGAATCTGATATGAAGAGAAGCTACCCAGATCTCTTTATGTAAGTAATTTCTAGGACGAAATTCTTTTAAGGGGGGTAGATTGTAACGACCAGATCTTTTCTTAGTCCACAATTAGTAATTTATGAGATTTGATGGATTACAATGCTATTTTATTTCGATCCATGAATAGATCAAGCTTCAGACTTCACGTGTATGTTATTTAGCTTTCTTTCTTTAAAAGCTAAATTTCCAGATTTCATGATATGCGTGTACAGATTTCATGTCTTACGCAATGTTCAGCCTTCATTTTATTATGGGTTGATATTCAGATGTTAAAAATGAAATTATAGCAGATGTCTAGTCAATTTCTACAAGCCAATTGAATCTTTTGTTTTAATTAAAAACGTTCGGGTTCATTGTGCATCTTTTATTTTAAAACAGAGTACGCTTTTAGTAGATTTTGGCATATTGATTAAACGTGACTTCCTTCATTAGACATTTTAAAGCATATAAATAAGATGTTAAGTTGCTTCATGCATCATTATCTTCAAATTAAATCATTTAGAAGCGGTGCTCTCTTGGAAGAAGCCGAACAAAATCATTTCAAAGTTTTTAAAAGAAACAGACGGTGCATAGAAGTTTGCTGGACTTGCTGCTGTTGTTGTGTTAAAGAATTCAGGCAAGTAAACTCTGTTTCTTGCTCACTCAATGGAAAGCATATATTCAATTCTGTTTTATATGTTTATGTATGTTTTAAAGAAGAGGAAGATGGCTTCGGCTGTTCTTCAAGAAAAACCAGAAGTTCATGCTCTGTTTTTACAAAAGTTACGTTTACTGTAATTTTGATTCAAAGATGTTTTAGAAAATGGTTTAATGATGTTCGTCTGGTAAATTCTTGAGTTTTCCAAAGATTCATTCATCGAAGTAGCTTACAAGTAGCTTATTTCGATTCATTTCCAGAAATTTCGTAAGATATTTTGAGTTCTTCAGAAGAAGGTAACCGTTGTAATTCATGTTTATCCACACGGTTAAGTATGAAATCTGGTTCTTATACCATCGTTGAATTTATATGATGAACAGATTTCTAAAAGTAGAGGTCTGTTTATGTGTTAAGTTAATCCAGATTGCTACTGTTTCCTTATTTCAGATTTCTAATTTAGAGGTCTGTTTTGAGTTTGCATTTCAATCAGATTTCTTGTTCTTTAAGACGTCTGAAATTAGTCATTTTCCTATCGTTGACCGTTGACATCTGGTTTATTCCTTTAGCGAGGTGAAATCTGGTGACATAATTTATAAGTTGCGTTGACATCTGGTTGACCAACAGAGATCTGGTTTGTGTCTTCTTCATCGAAACGCTTGTGTTAAACCAGATTTCATCCTTTACTTCTTCAATACTTCTTCGATTGAGACAGAAAGCATAGATTTGGAATCCTTATTCATTTCCGAATCATTTCAAGAGATTTATTCGATTCAATTAATCAGATTTCAGAGCTTTTATCAGTATTCATCTTCGCAAGTATTACAGAAAACGTCGAAGTATTCCAGGACATCATTAGACAAAAGAAAACCAGTAAACGTTCAAGGGAAAGAAAACAGATTTCACGAAAGAAAGAAAGAGCAGAAGGTTTTAAGAAATGTTTTAAGTTATGACAACAAAGGGGTCCCCTGGAAGGATCAGGATTACGGTTGACGAACTGTATACCCATTCAAAACCCAAGGAAGGATCAGGATTATTGATCGACGGATCTATATACCCCTTCAACAATGAGCCATAGTGCTAAGATTGATATCAGAAGTTTGATCAAACGAAATGGACCAAATGTTTAAAGTGTTGTCAGAAAATAATGAAGAGCACAAGTTTGATTTTAATCACAGCTCTAAGAAATGTTTAAAGAAATGTTTTCAGAATTGAGTTATGTTTTATGCTTTTGTTCCTTTCCAGATTTCTCTGTTATGTTTTACGCTTGTTTATTCATAAGCGTATTTAAAATTTCAGACTCTCGTATGTACCAGTTAACGAGCGATTATATTTTATGTTTGATACTTCCAGACTTTACATGCTGGGCCTTTGGCTCACTAGTTTTCATTGAGTGCAGGTAATGAGCAGTTAGGAGCTGGAGGGAGATGAACAGAAAGGAAGGAGGTGTTTATCGTGGACATCAGATTTCACAGTTTCTTTTGTTCCAGATTTCACGTTTTCCTTTTGGTTATCTAGTACTGCACAAAACTTTTGCTATTGTATATACTAGACCAGATTTCTAGTGTATCTATGTTGTAGAAATCTGTCCAGACTTCATTACGAAGGAATGTAACGATTTTGTTTAAATTACCAGATTTCTATTTTCCGCGTCTTTTAATTATAGAATCTGATTCTCGTTTACGTTGAGAGTTCGAATGTTATTCTTATTTCATTCCAAAGAAAGTTAGTAGCGACTTAGTATTTTGATGTTCGAACTTCCTATAACTTTCAATTGAACCCCCAAAATTCTTGAATTCCGTTAATAAAAGTACGGGTCGTTACATGGTACATCTTCTTTGCACCAGGATGGACACTATGACGACTATAGTGAGCTTCTCATAGGATCAATTCCCTTAAAATCAATCAAGTTAGGCACAACCAACCTGCCTCGAAACCTCAAACATCCATCAGATGTGACAGAATAATCCTCCAACTCTCCATCTCGGGTCTTCAACGTCAACTTATGGATATACGGATCCGTTCTCTGAGCTGACTATGACGACTATAGTGAGCTTCTCATAGGATCAATTCCCTTAAAATCAATCAAGTTAGGCACAACCAACCTGCCTCGAAACCTCAAACATCCATCAGATGTGACAGAATAATCCTCCAACTCTCCATCTCGGGTCTTCAACGTCAACTTATGGATATACGGATCCGTTCTCTGAGCTGCCCTAATATCCGAAACAATATGTGGCTCCACATGAAAAGATGACACCACAACATAGTCATCACCTGGGTAAAATCACCAACCAGTAATTCTCAGATGCTCGTGAACCTTCGAGATATTGAGCGATGCAAGCATCGTAACTTGATCTTTTCTGCTAAGTGCATCCGCAACTACATTCACTTTCCCAGACTGATACTGAATCTCGCAATCGAAATCCTTAATAGCTTCATCCACCTATGCTGCCTCATATTCAAATCGGACTGTGAAAAGAGATACTGAAGACTCTTGTGGTCAGTATACACCACAAAATTTTCGCCATAGAGATAGTGGCGCCAAATCTTCAAAGCAAAGACAACTGCCGCCAACTCCAAATCATGAACTGGGTATCGAGTCTCATGGGGTTTCAACTGACATGAATCATACGCAATGACTCGACCATACTGCATCAAAACACAATCCAATCCACTAAGTGAAGCATCTGAACATACCACAAAGCCTCCTTAACCCGAAGGTAAGCTAACACTGGCGTTGTAGTTAGCTTCTATTTGATCAGTTGGAAGCTGTTCTCGCATTTCTCAGTTCAAACAAATCTCTTATCCTTCTGGGTCAACTGAGTAATAGGCTTAGCTATACTATAAAATCACTCACTGAAGCGGCGATAATAGCTAGCTAATCCCAAAAAGATACGCATCTCCGAAACGTTCTTGGGACGTTCCCAGTTTACTACAGCCTCTACCTGACCGGGATCAATAGATAATCCTTCAACCGAAATTACATGACCCAGAAACAATACTCTATCCAACCAAAACTCGCACTTAGAGAACTTGGCGTACAACTGCGAGTCTTGAAGTGTTTGGAGGACCAGTCTCAAGTGATCTTTATGTTGCATCGGAGTCTTAGAGTAAACCAGAATGTCATCGATGAAAACAATCACGAACTGATCTATGAACTCTCTAAAAATTCGATTCATCAGGTCCATGAAAACTGCAGGAGCATAAGTCAAACCAAAAGGCATAACCAAGAATTCTTAGTGCCCGTACCTCGTACGAAATGCAGTCTTCGCAACATATTCCTCTCGAATTCACAACTTATGATACCCCGAATGCAGATCGATCTTAGAATACACTGCTGAACCTTGGAGTTGATCGAATAAATCATCGATCCTCGGTAAAGGTTACTTATTCTTCACAGTAGCCTTATTCAGTTGCCGAAAGTCAATTCACATCCTCATCGAACCATCTTCTTCTTTACAAACAGAATAGGAGCTCCCCATGGTGACATGATCGGCCTAATGAAGCCTTTCTCCAACAAATTGCTAAGCTGAACCTTGAGCTATCTCAGCTCATCTAGTGCTAACAATACGGGGTTCGTGAAATAGGAGCTGTACCAGGAACCAACTCAATGTTGAAGTCGATCTCCCTCGTCGGAGGAAAACCAGGAATTTCCTCGGGGAACACATCATGGAATTCACGAGCAACAGGGATGTCACTAATCTCTACGCACGACTTCGAGGATGCTTCCAAAGCATGAATCATAAACCCTACATTGTCCATCGACAATAGGCCAAACAGCTCCATAGCAGAGATCATCTTCGATTGGGAATCATGGTCGTAGAAATTCCACTTCTCGTCAGACTGGGCCGAAAACACACAACAACATGAAAAAAATCCACGCGGGCCCTAAAA
Source organism: Dorcoceras hygrometricum (assembly GCA_001598015.1). Lineage (NCBI taxonomy): Eukaryota > Viridiplantae > Streptophyta > Magnoliopsida > Lamiales > Gesneriaceae > Dorcoceras > Dorcoceras hygrometricum. The sequence continues at coordinate 170,596 of KQ997096.1, read as the reverse complement.
CTAGACAACACTCCATTCCCAGTATGAAATCGAAATCACACATCACTAATCGGATCAAATTTTCTACCAACACATTCTCGCCAAATCTAAGTATGCCATTCAACAAAATCTCTTGGGAGAATAGGCTCGCGCCGACAGGAGTCGCAACAGAAACAATATCACGCAATATGGTGGTATGCAAACCATGCTCAACCACAAATGCATCAGCTATAAACGAATGTGATGCTCCAGTATCAAATAACACACGTGCTGGAAAATCAAAAACAGTACAAGTACCTACGATCACTACTCCAGGCATGCCCTCCGCTTGCTCCTTGGTCATGGCATTCACTTGGGCATGCTGAGGTCCTGAGAACTGGGGCTGGGAATACTGTCCAAAACGTGAAGGACCAGGCTGCTGAAACGGCCTATGCTAAGTCTCCCCTATCCTATGCTGCTTAACAGGGAAAGAACGACCTCAAGATGACCCACCAGAACGACCCTGTGGTGGGGCAGCGGTGTGTTGAGATCCAGCAAAAGGACATACTCTCGCAAAATGCCCGTATTGACCACAATTATTGCAAAAACCCTGAACCCCTAGACACTGCGTCGAAGGGTGTTTGCCTTCAAATTGACCACAAAAGATAGACCTGTGCTACTACTGCTCGAACTGCCCGAACTAGAAGAACTAGAACCCTGCTTCTTCTTAAAATGATGGCCACGAGGCCTAAACCTGTTGCGTTCAGATTGTTGTGCTGACTGCTAAGGCTGCTGGATGACGGAGAAAATTGGGTAGGTTGCGCCCCTAGAATATTGGGACGTGTACCTTGAGCAGCTTGTGGCTGAATCCAATATCGACGGTTCCTCAACCCTTCCTCGATATCCATCGCCTTTTCCACCGCGTCCGCATAGCTAGTAGGTGAACTGGCCAACACCAAAGAATAAAGATCCTCATTCAGCCATTCCAAGAATCGGTTCCTCTTCGCCCTCTCACGGCCAGACACATGAGGAACATAGGCAAGGAGAGAAGTAAAACTTCGAGCATACTCCCCCAAAGACATGGTTCCCTGAACCTAATTATCAAACTCGAGCTCCCGGGCATTAACATAAGATTCCGGAACATACTCCTGACGGAACGCAGTACAAAAACTATCTCAAGTAATCCCACACCTGTCTCCTCAAGAGCTCGTGAAGCACCCCTCCACCAGCGCTCTGCATTCTTCCTCATTTGGAACATCGCTAAACTCAGTCTACGCTCATCATCAGAGCGCACTTTATCAAACAGCCCTGTAATATCCTGCAACCAGGACTCAACATCGGAACTAGATTCGTCACCATTGAATGTCTGAGGATTCATCCGCTGAAACGTCGCCATGATCAGTTCCATTTCGTCCACACGGGATGCCAACACATCTACCTCATCATCAGCTTTTCTAGCACGCCTACGAACAGGAATACTACGCTCCACTTCCCCGTTATGACCCTCCGTTTCTATCGGGATCTGCATGGTAGCTCTATCCCTACGTCTAGGCGGCATCTAAGCAAACACTAACACAAAAAGATCACACAGCAGATATATCACATAATCAAGCACACGCAACAAGCAACAGAGTGCCTAGACTCAAGTGTGATCAAAATAATTCGAACTTATACCAATTTAAGCTCTGAAACCAAAAATGTCAGGCCCGGTGTACACAACAGAGATTAACCACGCAAGTTAACGACTAAGGAAACATTTAAATGTAGCTAAAATTTTTCGCTTTGGACTGACTTAGAAAACATAATTTGAAATTACATTTATACTCAAAATATTGGTTTTACACAACCCAAAACAATACACCAACAGCTACAGATAACTAATAAAATTAACGAGCATCCAAAAACAATACAATTCAATTCAGCAATATAACATCACTATGGGACATTCCCCGGTGACGACTCTAATTCATAATCACAAAATATAGATAACTGGGACACTCTATCCACCTCTCGGAGCACCACCAGCTGAGTCATCTCCATGACCAGCTGAGAAACCTTGGTAACCTGAACAACACAGACAACCAAAACAACCAGCCCCAGAGGTACAGGGGTCAAACCCCAGTACGGAGAGCAATACAACAGCAAATAGATAACAATCGATATAAATGCAAGTGCTATGCATGAGACAGCATGATACAAAGGCTACAAACGAATCAGGAAGCCAAGGAGCTCAGGGACCAGCTCAGCAGCTGTCAAACAGATCGAATGAATGGAAGTGGCCACGAAGCATGTGAGAGAGTGGTAGCTATCCACTCGTTTCAGCACACTGTACCAGAGCATAAAATAGATTACTCAACCTGTTGTTGCCAAAGCTCATGAGAGCATGGTAGCTATCCACTCTTCTCATAATGGCTAACAACTACCCAATAGGGAGATGAGGAGCACGATATTGCCGCTCGTCCTCAAGAACAATCTCCTGGTACACACGGGTAAGCACAACAAAAATGGCTAATAGATATGACCTCAACATGGGAAATGCGGGTATGCCAATGCAACAGTTTACACTAATCAACACTGAACAATAGTAAGCAATAACAGCACGATAGCATACACTGCACTAATACCAGCAAACACACATAAATATCCATGCTCATCCCAAAGCTATAATACAATCTAAAATCCGTACCTTCAGTTTCTGAGCTATAATTACCACAATAAAAGTCTCGAGTAACTCAAAGCTGCCACCTGCTTGGCCAAACAACAACCAGCTCAGGGACATTACGCATAGAAACACGAACTGCGAGCCACCAGCTCAACCCAGATCTATCCTACATTTCTAACACGATAACTAGCTCTAAACGGCGCAAGGTAGAATCTAACACTTACTCAAAGCAATACCTGAACAGAAGAACCAATCTGCCAGTATACGAACAACGACACACTGTAGCTTCTTCGCGTTCTTCTTCCAGTTGCTCACAGCTCTCAAAAGAGGTATAAAAAGAAGAATAGAAATCCCACGCTACCCAGATTGCTCCAAACAAGTTGTCTACCGCCGACAATCGGAAGAAATATTCTACGGTGAACAGTAAAGGTTTCTCTATAGAAGAAGGTACGATATCGGGAGAAGATATATTTTCTAATGTTGGGAACTACTGAAGTAAAGACAGTCAAAGTCCTCTATATATACAACTTAAATCTCCCCAAATATGGTGAACAGTAGCCACTGACAACACAGTGCACAGCTGGTACCAACTCAGATCTGAGTAATACTCCAAACTTGGACTATACGCCTTCCCAGCGTGCTACTACCAAACGACGTCGAACACGAGTACACTCAGAGTGACCAGCTCGCACCCAGATTTGGTTTCTCAAAACGGCGTCACACCACAATCCATCTCCCGTAACCAACCATCTCTCACAAATCCAGATCTCACATATCAGCTGGTTCCTCTAAACGACATTGTACAACAATCCAGCTAGTTCATAACCATGTATCGCTAAACGGGGTCGCATCGCGACCCCGATCTTGATGACCAGGTCACACTCATTTAGATCTTACCTCGGTCAATACTCACGAACCACACCGATTTACACTAAAACCATGAACCAACTCTGTACTACCAGATTTCACCTTCAAATTGGTTTCTCCCAGAACGACGTCGCTCTACTATAACTCCAAATATTCAAATTCACGCTCCCAGAATAACTCACGACATGATTCTTGAGCGTTCAACCAAACAGATTCGACCGTTCTACGAACCAGATAAGAGCTATTTACAAACCAACTAGCTCTTCTTCAAGTCTAATCCAACGCCCATATAATTTTCCAAATAAATAATTAGCGATTCAGATCTCACACCAACCTCGGTGTCCCTGTCGTCTTCCTTCCATCCTTGCATCATCTAACTACAAACTCTAAAAGGACTCGAAATACGAGTTAAATAAATCATAAGGCAATAATCATGCAAATGATTAAATAAAATAATAAGGCATGCGATTTAGGTAGGAAAATTCCTAGGCGTTACATTAAGAACATTCCCGGGCTGATGAACATGCTATACAAGTGGTACATCAAACAGTATGACAGAGGATCCAGCAAGGACACAGGGGGAACAACATGAACCATCTAGTTCAAATGGATTAGGTCTTCGGCGGAATAAAAATCATCCACCCGAGCTGATCATCAGTAACCCTACTACACTAGTTAGGACACGAAGCCAGATGATAAACGAACACTTTAATTTTTCTTTCATATCACATATAGAGCCTAGGAAAGTAGAAAAAATCTTAGCTGACCCAAGATGGATAGACGCTGTCAGGCCTCGTGCTCTAAACAGAGTAAAATCATGCAAACACATGCGGAAGCTATCAAAAAGCGGGTAAAATTTTTGCTTTTGGCCTGACGGTTTAAAAAAATATAATTTAAAATAGAACGATACTCAAAATATATCCCAGTACGTAAAAACCACCAACAGTATAGCATACAACAACCAAAACATGTATCAGACTCCAACTACTGGATACAATAACGAAGCACAGGGCATCCCCCTGGCTAACTAATACATATATATATATATATATGCTATACGCAACTGGGACACGCTAACCACCTCCTGGGGCAACACCAGCTGGGTTATAACCACGACCAGCTGTAAAACCTGGGTTCCCTGAAAACAACACAAACAAGGAAACAAACCAAGCCCCAGCGGGACATGGGGTCAAACCCCATTACGGATAGCAACAGATATAGCTAAAAGAATGCATAAGATAAAATGCAGATGCTATGCATGAGACACCGGATATAAACAGAAGGCTCGACCAACAAGGGAGCTAAGGAACTCAAGCACAACTCCAAGAATCTGCAACAACAGTGGTCACGTGGTGTGATCACAGTGTGGTAATGAGCCACTCACCGTGATACAACACCCGAATACCAGATGCATCAAACAACTCAACCTGCCGTTGCCTCGCCCATGAACTGTGGTAGTTAACCACTCGGCGCATGGTGGCTAACGATCCCAGCAGGGAGATGAGACAGCGGTATTGCCGCTCGCCCTCGCATCCTGGTAAGAATCAACAACAGCAATACAAGATACAAGGCTGCAAAATACGATACACAAGGGATCTGAAATATGCGTGAACAAATGCGTGTATGCAATTCACATGAAACAGCTAGCATAAACACCAATGCTCAGCAAGCAATACACAGACAGGTTCACCGAAACATCCCAGCAGCCACGCATAATATCTCACGCCAATTCCAAGCTTCATCAAGCTCAGATCCGTACCTTATACTTTTGTGCAACAATTACTACAAAACAGGCCCGAGAGATCTGGATAGAATCCTGCTAAATACACAACACACAGATCTCAAAAGCTGCACAGAAACGCACGGCCAATTACAGAAGCTCACGGCTGGGAGCCATGCTTAACCAACTCAATTACTACCAAAACAACTTACTGGAAGCTTAAACCAAGGCTAGGAACAAGATCTCATCACAAGGGAACGAAGTTCTACCTGCACTACAAAACGCACAAATGGGCAGCAACTTCGCGTTCCTCAACTAGCCAACCACAGCCTCCAAAAGTGATATGGAATGATAGAGCTTCGCAAGAGGAGTCCAACGCTACCTCGAACGTATCAAACAACGGCCGAAAACGACTCAATTACTACCAAAACAACTTACTGGAAGCTTAAACCAAGGCTAGGAACAAGATCTCATCACAAGGGAACGAAGTTCTACCTGCACTACAAAACGCACAAATGGGCAGCAACTTCGCGTTCCTCAACTAGCCAACCACAGCCTCCAAAAGTGATATGGAATGATAGAGCTTCGCAAGAGGAGTCCAACGCTACCTCGAACGTATCAAACAACGGCCGAAAACGATGGGAATTGTCGGAGAAAAGCTACGGTGAACAGTAACCTAGGGTTCGAAGCGAAGAACACAATCGAGGAATATTTTGCTAAGTATGGAATCTGGTGCTCGAAATCGAAGACCAAGTCTTCCTTAAATACATCTCGCAAAAGCTGGTTAAATTATCCACCGACATAACCAGCAGGCACCAACAAACCATCGGCCGATTGAACCCCACAAGCATAATTCCCAAATACACAAAACGACGTCGTAGAACACTACCTACGACTGGTTCTCAACCAAAAGCTGGACAACCAGACGACTGGTTTAAACATCGCAGGAAATCTCCAAAAGCTGGTACCAGTCACGACATCTAAAACACAGCGTTGCAACTAATCAAAACGGCGTCGCACCGCTGACGTCATCAAATCTGGTCGATAACTCTCGCGCAATACCAGCTGCAAGCAACAGTAACCTCCACCAGCTGCAAGCTACAGTAGCGAACAAATCTCTCGCAGCTGGACAACCAGTCGCAACATCCAAACGACGTCGCGCCAACTTATCAAAACGCTGTCGTTTTGCCCTCAACGAACAAAAGTAAAGCAACGACTGGATACAACACGCTACCAGCTCTCAACACACCCAGATTTCACTTAAACGATGGTGTTTAGGAATCTCGCTCTACCAAAATACGCTACGACTGGATTTCACAAATCAACCAGCTTTCACCCAAAAAAAACCAGCTTTCACCCAAAAAAAACCAGCTTTCACACAAAAATTTCAAAAACACGAAAACTCCCAGAATTGCTCCACATGCTATTTCAGACCCGAAAATGCAAACCAAACTTAAAAACAGAGATCTAAACCACCAGAAATCTCTAAAAACCGATACATTCCAACAATTAATCTCTTATACAAATACAGGTCTCACATTTCTCCCCCACTAAAAAGGATTTCGTCCTCGAAATCAAAGAATAATTCGGAACAACAACACAGCAACAGCATGATACAGACAGAACTCGCCCAACACAAGGCCAAGAGTTCAAGATAACTGAGCAAACATATAACAACAACTAGGGAAGAAATACAACTAAAAGCTACAAACTACTGGAAATTTAGCTCAACAGCTACTCAAACAGATGCGGCCACTCGCGCTGCATCTTTTAGACAACTCTGGCGGCAACAGCAGCCGATACGCTAAAGGGCCAATCCTCTTAACAATCTCATAAGGTCCGACGTAACGAGGGGCTAACTTTCCCTTGCGTCCAAAGCGCATCACACTGCGAAACGGAGAAACTTTGAGAAATACACGATCACCAACCTGAAACTCAAGAGGTCGATGCCTCTTATTCACATAACTGGCTTGGCGATCCTATGCAGCCTTCATCCGCTGTCTAATAAGATCCACATGATCTTTCATTTGCTGCACAAATTCAGGGGCAGATAGCTGCTTCTCCCCCACTTCTTCCCAACATACCGGCGATCTGCACTTTCTACCATACAAAGCCTCAAAAGGCGCCATACCAATCGTCATTTGGTAGCTGTTATTGTACGAAAACTCAACCAAAGACAACGCGTCTTGCCATCTACCTCCGAAATCCAACACAACAGCTCACAACATATCCTCTAACGTCTGTATAGTTCGCTCAGATTGGCCATCTGTCTGGGGGTGATACGCGGTGCTCATCGCCAATCTGGTACCCAAAGCTGTTTGCAAACTCTTCCAAAACCTGGAAGTAAACCTCGGATCTCGGTCAGAAACGATCTAAACGGGCACACCATGCAGTCTAACAACAAAATCAACGTACAGCTTCGCCATCTTCTTCAACTAGAAGGTCATTCCATAGGGAATAAAATGCGTATACTTCGACAGACGGTCTATAACCACCCAAATAGCATCGCATCCTCTGCTGGAACGAGGCAGATGCATCACGAAATCCATAGCAATGTGCTCCCAATTCCATTGGGGCACTTCCAAACTCTGCAACAGACCACCAGGTCTCATCCTTTCGACCTTAACCATCTGACAATTCAAACATCAAGCAACAAAACCAGCAACGTCGCTCTTTAGGCCAGCCCACCAAAAGTGCGGCTTCAAAGCATGGTACATCTTCCGTTTACCAGGATTAACACTATGTCTGCTACAGTGTGCTTCCCGAAGGATCTCCTCCTTCAAATCAATCAAATTGGGCACAACCAACCTGCCCCGGAAACGCAAACAACCATCGGAAGAGACAGAATAGTCCTCAAGTTCGCCAGCCCTGACCTTCAACTTCAACTCGTGGATAGACGGATCAGTACTTTGAGCTGCTCGAATGGTCGAAACAATCTGTGGCTCCACTTGGAAAGAAGAAACCACCACATAATCCTCAGCCGGGTAAAATCTCCAACCCGTAGTGTTAAGATGCTCCTGATCCTTAGAGATGTACAACGACGCAGGAATCTCACTAGACTTCCTGCTCAAAGCATCAGCCACTACGTTCGACTTCCCAGGCTGGTACTTAATCTCACAATCAAAATCTTTTAGCAGCTCCATCCATCGACGCTATGTCATGTTCAAGTTAGGCTGCGAAAACAGATACTGTAAACTTTTGTGGTCGGAGTACACCACAAACTGCTCGCCATACAGGTAGTGACGCCAGATCTTTAACGCAAAGACCACCGCTGCTAACTCCAAATCGTGGACGGGGTAACGAGTCTCATGCGGTTTCAACTGCCACGAGGCATACGCAATGACTCGACCATTCTGCATCAACACACAACTCAATCCACTGAGCGAAGCGTCAGAACAAACAACAAAACCACCTGAACCGGACGGCAGAGCCAACACAGGCGCAGTAGTCAACTTTTCCTTGAGCAGTTGAAAAGCATTCTCACACTGCTCCGTCCAAACAAATCTCTTGTCCTTATGAGTTAATTGAGTCATCGGCTTTGCTATACTTTAGAATCCCTCAATGAAGCGACGGTAATATCCAGCCAGACCCAAGAAACTGCGAATCTCGGAAACATTCCTGGGACGCTCCCAGTTCAGAACGGCATCAACCTTGCTAGGATCCATCGAAATCCCCTCGGCTGAAATCACATGTCCCAAGAATACGACGCGATCCAACAAAAACTCACACTTGGAAAACTTTGAATACAAATGCTGGTCTCTCAGCGTCTGAAGGACAATCCTCAAATGCTCCTTGTGCTCCAAAGGAGTCTTCGAATAGACTAAGATGTCCTCTATGAACACGATCACAAACTGATCGATAAACTCGCGGAAAACTTGATTCATCAAATCCATAAAGATGCAGGCGCGTTGGTCAAACCAAACGGCATAACCAAAAACTCAAAATGCCCGTACCTCATAAGAAATGTAGTCTTCGCGACATCCTGATCTCTCACTCTCAGCTGATGGTACCCGGAACGAAGATCAATCTTTGAATACACCACAGAACCTTGAAACTGATCAAACAGATCATCGATTCTCGGCAACGGGTACTTGTTCTTCACAGTGGCTTTATTTAACTGGCGAAAATCAATGCACATCCGCATTGAGCCATCCTTCTTCTTCACAAACAGTATGGGCGCTCCCCACGGTGACATACTAGGACGAATAAAACCTTTCTCCAGCAAATCATCTTAATGCACCTTGAGTTCTCTCAACTCCGCAGGCGCCAGACGATAAGGAGAACGTGAAATTGGAGCTGTGCCAGGCACCAGCTCTATGCTGAAGTCAATCTCCCGCCTCGGAGGAAAACCAGGAATCTCCTCCGGGAACACATCCGGGAAATGTCGCACCACGGGAACGTCACTAAGCTGAACGCGGGAAGAAGAAGATGCATCCAAAGCGTAGATCATAAAGCCAGCATTCCCCAAAGACAACAAGCTAAATATCTCCATCGCTGAGACCAACGGGATCTTCGATCTAGAATCATGGCCATAGAAGTCCTACTTCTCGCCAGACATAGGCCTAAAACGCACAATCCCATGGAAACAGTCCACGGAGGCCCTATAGTTGAACAGCACATCCATCCCAACTATGCAATCGAAATCCCAAAGCATCAAACGGATCAAGTTCGCTAACAAGACATGCTCACCAAACCGCAACACACCATCCAACAAAACCTCCTGGGAGAACAGGATCACACCACCAGGGGTTGAAACAGAAACGGCATCGCGCAAAGGAATGGTACACAGACCATGCTCAACAACAAACGAATCAGAAATAAACGAATGCGATGCACCGGTGTCGAACAACACACGAGCAGGAAAGTCAAAGACAAGACATGTACCTCCAATCACCCGGCTCGGTGTCTCCTCGGCCTGCTCCCTCGTGATGGCGTTAACCTGAGCATGCTGGGGTCCTGAGAAGAAAGGCTGAGACGACTGTCCCAACCGCGACGGACCAGGCTGATGAAACGGCCTAAACTGAGTCTCACCCACATGGGGCTGCTGAAACTGCTGAGAACGGCCCCTAGAATGACCTCCACGACCCTGAGGCTGGGCCGCGGTCTGCTGTGATCCAGCTGACGGACACACTCTCGCAAAATGCCCGTACTGACCACAAAGGTTGCAGGAACCCTTCACACCAACACACTGCGTGGACGGATGCTTTCCACCACAAAAGCCGCAAAACTCAGCCCGAGAACCACTGCTACTCGAGCTGCCTGAACCAAAAGAGCCAGAACCCGACTTCTTCTTCAACTGCTGACCTCGGGGTCGAAACCTCTGACGGCCAGACTGCTGCGCCAACTGTGGCTGCTACTACTGCTGGGGCTGATAGGCTGACTGGGAGGATTGAGAAGACTGCGCTCCCTGAATAGCAGGACGACCACCTTGCGGTGCCTGTTGCCGACAAGCACGACGGCTACGCAAGCCTTCCTCAATGTCAATGGCACAGTCCACAACCTCAGCATAAGTCTTGGGCTTACTAGTCAAAACCATCTGATACAACTCTTCATTCAAGCCCTCAAGAAATCGAGTCCGCTTGGCCCTCTCCCGGCCAGAAACATGGGGAACGTATGCCAACAGAGAAGAGAACTTCCTAGCGTACTCCCGAACAGTCATGTAACCCTGCTCCAGATGGTCGAACTCCCGCTCCTGGGCGTCCACATAAGACTCGGGTACATACTCCTACCGGAAGGTCTCGCAAAAACTGTTCCAAGAGATCCCGACACCGGTCTCTAACAAGGTACTCGAAGCGCTCGCCACCAGCGCTCCGCCGCCTTCCTAAGCAGAAGAATCACTAAACTCAAACGGAGTTCATCATCATACAGACATCGATCGAAAAGAAAGATGACGTTTCGGAGCCACGAGTCCGCATCCTCACTGGAGTCATCACCATTGAAGACTGGAGGATTCATCCTCTGAAACCGAGCGATCACCACTTCCATCCTCTCCATCGGGGGAGGAAAGTCAGCAACTTCCTCCTCCTCACTAGCACGAGTATGACTGCGAGCACTACACCTATCCTCGTTCTGTCCCGCTGATTCCTCAACTGCCCCCTACCTCTACCACGACGTCTAGGCGGAATCTACGAAAACACTCAACAAGATCAAGCAAAGCAGAACAGATACGACATAGATAGCATATAGCACAGAAATATGCAGCACGTAGTCACATAACGAAGCACACGTAACGCACAACACTGTGCCTAGACTCGAGGGTGAGCAAAGAAATTGAGCTTATCCCAGCTTAAGCTCTGATACTAAAAATGTTAGGCCTCGTGCTATAAACAGAGTAAAACCATGCAAACACATGCGGAAGCTATCAAAAAGAGGGTAAAATTTTCGCTTTTGGCCTGACGGTTTAAAACAATATAATTTAAAATAGAACGATACTCAAAATATATCCCAGTACGTAAAAACCACAAACAGTATAGCATACAACAACCAAAACATGTATCAGACTCCAACTAATGGATACAATAACGAAGCACAGGGCGTCCCCCTGGCTAACTGATACATATATATATAAATATGCTATACGCAACTGGGACACGCTAACCACCTCCTGGGGCACCACCAGCTGGGTTATAACCACGACCAGCTGTAAAACCAGGGTTCCCTGAAAACAACACAAACAAGAAAACAAACCAAGCCCCAGAGGGACATGGGGTCACACCCCAGTACGGAGAGCAACAGATATAGCTAAAAGAATGCATAAGATAAAATGCAGATGCTATGCATGAGACACCGGATATCAACAGAAAGCTCGACCAACAAGAGAGCTAAGGAACTCAAGCACAGCTCCAAGAATCTGCAACAACAGTGGCCATGGGGTGGGTGTGCTCACAGTGTGGTAATGAGCCACTCGCGGGATACAACACCCGAATACCAGATGCATCAAACAACTCAACCTGTCGTTGCCTCACCCATGAACTGTCATAGTTAACCACTCGGTGCATGGTGGCTAACGATCCCAGCAGGGAGATGAGAGCGCGATATTGCCGCTCGCCCTCGCATCCTGGTAAGAATCAACAACAGCAATACAAGATACAAGGCTGCAAAATACGATACACAAGGGATCTGAAATATGCGTGAACAAATGCGTGTATGCAATTCACATGAAACAGCTAGCATAAACACCAATGCTCAGCAAGCAATACACAGATAGGTTCATCGAAACATCCCAACAGCCACACATAATATCTCATGCCAATTCCAAGCTACATCAAGCTCAGATCAGTACCTTATACTTTTGTGCAACAATTACTACAAAACAAGCCCGAGAGATCTGGATAGCAACCTACTAAATACACAACACACAGATCTCAAAAGCTGCACAGAAACTCACGGCCAATTATAGAAGCTCACGGCTGGGAGCCACGCTCAACCAACCAAATTACTACCAAAACAACTTACAGGAAGCTTAAAAAAAGGCTAGGAACAAGATCTCATCACAAGGGAACGAAGTTCTACCTGCACTACAAAACGCACAAATGGGCAGAAACTTCGCGTTCCTCAACTAGCCAACCCTAGCCTCCAAAAGTGATATGGAATGATAGAGCTTTGCAAGAGGAGTCCAACGCTACCTCGAACGTATCAAACAACGGCCAAAAATGATGGGAATTGTCGGAGATAAGCTACGGTGAACAGTAACCTAGGGTTCGAAGCGAAGAACACAATCGAGGAATATTTCGCTAAGTATGGAATCTGGTGCTCGAAATCGAAGACCAAGTCTTCCTTAAATACATCTCGCAAAAGCTGGTTAAATTATCCACCGACATAACCATCAGGCTCCAACAAACCATCGGCTGATCGAACCCCGCAAGCATAATTCCCAAATACACAAAACGACGTCGTAGAACACTACCTACGACTGGTTCTCAACCAAAAGCTGGAAAACCAGACGACTGGTTTAAACATCACAGGAAATCTCCAAAAGCTGGTACCAGTCGTGACATCTAAAACGCAGCGTTGCAACTAATCAAAACGGCGTCGCACCGCTGACGTCATCAAATCTGGTCGATAACTCTCGCGCAATACCAGCTGCAAGCTACAGTAACCTCCACCAGCTGCAAGCTACAGTAGCGAACAAATCTCTCGCAGCTGGACAACCAGTCGCAACATCCAAACGACGTCGCGCCAACTTATCAAAACGCTGTCGTTTTGCCCTCAACGAACAAAAGTAAAGCAACGACTGTATACAATACGCTACCAGCTCTCAACACACCCATATTTCACTAAAACGACGGTGTTTAGGAATCTTGCGCTACCAAAACACGCTACGACTGGATTTCAGAAATCAACCAGCTTTCCCAAAAAAAACTAGCTTTCACACAAAAATCTCAAAAACACGTAAACTCCCAGAATTGCTCCACATGCTATTTCAGACCCGAAAAAGCAAACCAAACTTACAAACAAAGATCTAAACCACCAGAAATCTCTAAAAACCGATACATTCCTAAAATTTATCTCTTATACAAATCCAGGTCTCACAGACGCTATGCAAGAGGAGCCAAATCAGTTCGAACGAAGTAAAGTATGGCACCTAGTCACTAAACCCGATAATCAAAATGTTATAGGAATAAAATGGGTCTTTAGGAACAAGCTGGATGAACAAGGAAATGTCGTTCGAAATAAGGCTAGGCTGGTTGCGCAAGGACATAGGCAAGAAGAAGGCATAGACTTTGAAGAATCCTTCGCAACTCTAGCTAGACTCGAAGTTATTAGGATCTTTCTTGCATATGCATCATTTAAGAATTTCAATGTTTATCATAGGGATGTCAAAACTGCATTCTTAAATGGCATCTTGAACAAGTAAGTGTATGTTACGCAACCTTCTGGATTCGTAGATCATACCAGACCAGAGTATGTATACAAGCTTGATAAAGCATTTTATGATCTGAAACAAGCTCCGAGAGATCGGTATGATACTTTATCTAAATCTTTAATCGATCATGACTTTATTATTGGTTTTGTTGACAAGACACTATTAAAATTCATAAAGAATGATCATGTCTTGCTCGTACAGATTTATGTCGACGATAAGCTGATGCAGGACAAATTTGAGATGAGCATGATGGGGGAGTTGACATTTTTCCAGGTTTGCAAGTTAAACAGCTTAAGAATGGAATTTTCATTAATCAAGCAAATTATACCAAAGAACTCCTGAAGAAGTTTGGGATGGAAAATTGTTCTTCAAGAGCTACTCCAATGAGTACCTCCATCAAGCTGGACAAAGATGAAGCTGGAACTGCCGTTGAGGTAACCATGTATCATGGGATGATTGGTTTACTTTTATATCTAACAGCAAGCAGACCGGATATTATGTTCTCGGTCTGTATGTGTGCTAGGTTTCAAACTACAGCTTAAGAATGGAATTTTCATTAATCAAGCAAATTATACCAAAGAACTCCTGAAGAAGTTTGGGATGGAAAATTGTTCTTCAAGAGCTACTCCAATGAGTACCTCCATCAAGCTGGACAAAGATGAAGCTGGAACTGCCGTTGAGGTAACCATGTATCATGGGATGATTGGTTTACTTTTATATCTAACAGCAAGCAGACCGGATATTATGTTCTCGGTCTGTATGTGTGCTAGGTTTCAAACTGACCAAAAACACTCACACTACATGACTGTTAAATGCATTCTCAAATATCTAACGGGCACACATAAAGTGGGTCTTTGGTATCCCAAAGACTCAATCTTGAATTTAATTGGTTACGGTGATGCAGACTATGGAGGGTGTAAGATTGATCGCAAAAGCACAAGTGGAACTTTTCAATTTCTGGGAGATAGGCTCATTTCATGGTTTAGCAAGAAACAAACATCAATTGCTACGTCCGCTGCCGAGGCAGAATTCCTTGCAGTAGGAAGTTGCTGCTCTCAAATGCTATGGATTCAACAAAAACTTTGGGACTATGGCATTGATGCACAAGAAGCTCCTATCTTCCGTGACAACACAAGTGCTATCGCAATCACTCAGAACCCCATACTGCACTCCAAAACAAAGCACATCAACATACGACATCACTTCATTCGAGACCATGTACTTAAAAATTACGTTCGGGTGGAGCATGTGCCAACATATCAGCAAGTTGCTGATTTCTTCACCAAGACTCTACCGGACGCTAAGTTTTATTACTTCAGAAACATCTGAGGTCTCCTCGATATGTCATGACTGTTTCGCATGCATAAATTCAGGGGAACAATATGAGTCAAACAGATAACTCAAAATTCCGTTGGTTGTCTTCGAGGTGGTATGCGATTTGGACCAGCTTGGGACACTAGGGTTATTTCTGAAACGTTTTTAAATCGGACGATCAATTTTATGGAATTTCAAAAGTCTTTTAAATGAGATGATGACACGTGTCCAGTAAAAACCCTTCTCTCTCCACGATCGTACATATACTGTTTACTTTACCTTTTATCATACACTTTCAAAAATTTTCACGCAATCTTACTCTCTTGAAACTGAATCTATTGCACTCTCGTGAAATAGTCCCTGTTCTCTCAAATTTCCAAATCTTTTACTACCAGATATGGCCTCTTCCCGATTTGTGAATGATTTTTAGGTGGAGTTCAAGTCTGTGCTCACTCTGGAGCACACCGATATGAGCCAAATGTTTAAATCTCTGGAAGATACCAGGCTAAAAGGGTTTCTGGAGTTTCCCACCTCTATATATGAATATGTTGTCACTGAGTTCTTCGTCAATTCAAAAGTCATTGCTTGGACGATTGTTAGTTTCGTCTGTAATCAAAAGATGGTTATAACTGAGGATGTGTTCTCTACAACGTTTTGACTGCAACCTGAGGGAATGACTGGGTTTCCGGATATCCCTAAAGACACAGTGATCGAAATGCATAGTAGGTTTTCGGCAACTGATGTGTCGTACAGGGCACCAAGAAAGAAAAGGTAAATGAAGTTTGCTACCTCTATATATGAATATGTTGTCACTGAGTTCTTCGTCAATTCAAAAGTCATTGCTTGGACGATTGTTAGTTTCGTCTGTAATCAAAAGATGGTTATAACTGAGGATGTGTTCTCTACAACGTTTTGACTGCAACCTGAGGGAATGACTGGGTTTCCGGATATCCCTAAAGACACAGTGATCGAAATGCATAGTAGGTTTTCGGCAACTGATGTGTCGTACAGGGCACCAAGAAAGAAAAGGTAAATGAAGTTTGAGTATCGTTTGTTGCATGATATCGTCTCAAAGTCGCTATGAGAAAAAGCAGGATCCTTTGATACAGTTACAAGTGAAAATTTTGAGTTAATGGTTGCTATTTCTGTTGGGATGATAATAAACTGGGCTAAAATTCTCGAGTGTTGTTGTGTATGGTGAACAATTCAAAGAAGCAATCTCAGGGATTTGCGGTGTAGGTCAGTATCTTGTTGGCAAACCTAGTAAAGGCTGATCTTGGAGAATCAGTCAAATTGCAGCCTCAGAAAATGCTGACTAGCAAATTTGTGCAAACATACATCAAGAAAAATTTGGAAATTAAACCAGCTGGTGAGTCCAGCAAGCAGACAGAAGATACCACCAGTAATACTGAGGGCGGTGAGTCACAGAGAACACAATCCGTGGTAAAAGAGACTAGAGCAGTAGAGAAAGAAAATCAATGAGCAAAACTAAGAAGAGAGCAACAACAGTGGAAGATCTGAGCAAGAAGAAGAAGATGGTGCCAATCCCATCTGTGGAGGCTTGGAGCAAGAATGCTCCAGCGGATTCCTCGTCTGAGCAATTAGACTTGGATTCATGCCCACAGGGAGGGAAAAATAAACAAGGTGTCACTAAGAGGAAGCAATTAGTTGAACCATCTGATTCAGAGTCCATTTTATTACCACTAACGAATCTTGCGAAGAAAAATAGGACTTAGAGGCCCAAGATACAACAGAGGTCGACTGCTGACAAGGGTGATTCCCCGCCTTGTACGATACCAGAAGTACTCGGTGGTAATGGAGGGGCTTCTGGTGATGAGCACGTTGATGTTGGCCCAGGAGTCAATTCAAAATTTGAACAAGCTGAACGTATGAGTGGTGACTATCGACATGGAGCAAATCAGGAATGTGATACCCAGTCAGACCATGGGGGTCCATATGTTAATGTATCGAACAATGCTCAGGGTGAGCAAGAACAAACTACTGTGGACGCTCTTAAAAAAGAGACAACTTAAATGGAGGACTGGGTGGAGCAGGATACAAGGTCATAGCAAGATACCAGTCATATACAATTTGAGAAGGAGACTGAAAACATTGAGAGGGATATAGTTATACGATCTGGCCACGAGCTCCCAGCTCAGCTGACCATTACGTACACTGGGCAAGGTATCTTCGCACCTATAAATATCCGAGAATCCAACTGGTAACTCACTTTTTCCTAGGATTTCTCCATCAGATAAAGGAAAAGGGACGTTGGAAGATTTTGCCAGACCCAATCCTGTAGAGGACCAATTGGTACTGAATAATGCGTGGGAAGCTGTATCAAATTTAATGGCTGATTTTGATAAGTGGATGCACTTTCGTGGAGCAGTAAAACTCCGAGATATACCTTCTTTTGAAAACTTAACCCGAGTGGAAGAAAAATTTTGTTTATTAGCAGAAACGGAAGAAGTATCTGAACTTTTGCAATGAAGAATGTTGTTGTTGTACAAATTGTATGAGTTTGAAGTCCGGAAGCTGTATAATGAGCATCTGACTAACTTGAAGCTTGATGTTCCATCTGTCAATCATGACTATATGTGTATCTGCTTTCTCAATAAGGAGCTAAAGGAGATAGCAATGCAGCATAGAGAGCAGCGTGTGCTAGCAGGCTTGAATATTGTCGCTCCTGAAGCTTCGTTTGTAGGATTAGCATCCGATCAATCTCAGTTTCTTGCTTTGGAATCTTCTAGTCGAGCCGAACAGAATCAGGCAGCAGCACAGGAATCAAATGAGCAGATTGTATAGCAGATTAATGAGAATGAGGCCGTGAACTCTCAATGAGCACCAGGCTCATGGTGAACAAGAACATGTACATCAAAACTCTTTGACTGAGCAACAAGACCAACAGGGTTCTGGTAGCAATCCCACTCTGATTGTGGACCCATCTGTAAATATTGTGGATATTGTACAAAATCCAGGAACACATCCCATTTTTAATGAGCATGATACAGACCATCAGGGTCTCCATCAAATCTCCTGGTGGTTGCCTATACTGCTAACAGTGACGAAAACACCCACTTATCTTTCCTCGAAAGCTCTGAATCTTCCCACATTGGTTCTCAATGGATGATTATATCCAGTCCCCCCCGAAATCCCTCATGATAATTCCAAGATATATGAAGTGGACAAAGATGTTGCTTCAATTGATTCAAGGATGCTTTATATGGAGTCCAAGCTGACCTCTTTGGATTCAAGGACACTCTCTATAGATTCGAAGATGCATTCTATGGAGTCAAAACTTTTCTCTATGAATTCCAACATTGAGAAGCTGATGGATACTCAGACATCTTTGAAGCTAGACTTTGGACGCTACAAGAATATATTTTATGACAAGGTGGATACGCTGGCTGCAAATGTAGCTACCTCTCAGACTGCGTTGGGAACCAATATTATTCATCAACTTGCTGGGCAGCAATACCAGCTTACCACTGATCTTGATATGGTGAAGTTTTAGCTTGCGGAACTAGTTGAGCATCTCAAGCGGATTGGTGATGCCAAAAAGGGGGAAGGTGGGTAGAGTATACCGGTGGCGGATCCAGTAGACAAGGAGGGGAAGGACGGAGTGGTGGACAGAGCAGTACATGAGGTTGAGGACCAAGCCCAAGAGGAGGAAGAGGACCAAGCCCAGGAAGCTATAAATGGGGTGAATATAGAGAGATATTTAAGTACAGTAAATGGTTCTAAAGCATGGGCGGTTTATGTGAGGAATCAGATTTTAGATTAGTGATTAATCGAAATTGATTTGGGATTTGTCACGTAGATTTGAGGGTTTTACGAGAGAAATCTGATTCCAGTAGAATTCAGGCGTTTGTGTTCAGCTGTAACGCTAGTTGGTGAAGTCTGATCAGTCGTTGATGGCACGGGAGTAATACGCCGTCGTTTTGTGAAAATCTCGTGTAGCGCATTCCAGACGTCAACGCAAGTCAACGGTACTGTAACGAGTGAGTGACGCGTCGTCGTTTCGCTATTCAGTAGTAGCACTTTAGGAGGTATCTGCTGGCAGCAGGCGCACAATCCCGAAATTTAACGAGAAAGCGACACGTGTTGGTCAACTTTTTGGTGTTGACTGCTGATATTGTAGCGCTATCAGCTGTTGTGTTTGTGAGGAATTGATTTAGTCGGGCGACCAGCTGTTGGTTTGAGTGACCAGCTGCTGATGGTAAGGCGACGTCGTTTTGATAAGTTGGAACGCAGCGTTTTGGGTGTAACGCTTTGTGACCAGCTGTTGGCAGCGAAGGTGATGTGTCCCTTACGTCGTCGTTTGCGTTATTAGTGTGACCAGATGTTGGTTTGATCAGCTGATGACAGCGAGGATGACGTGTCCCTGATGCGACGTTGTTTTGTGTAGTTACGCTTTGAGTTAATAAGAGTATTTAAGCTGTTGGTTGTTTTGGTAGGAATCTTTCATCAGCTGTTGGAACGCTGCGGCGTCGTTTTGATTAGTTGATGCGGCGTCGTTTTTGTGCGTGAAGAGAAATACAACGTCTGATGGTTGCAGCTGGTTTCTGTTGTAAGATTCCTCCTGTTTCGTCGTTTGATGATTTAGTGTACAGCAGCTGTTGGAATTAGGAGATATATAGATAAGTGTTGATCGACACTAATAATTATTCTGAACTCGATATTTCTTATCTACATCTTCGAACCCTCGTTTTAACTACTATTCACCAAACGTTTCTTCCCTAGATTTCTGTCGATTCCAGCCTTTGTTTTCGATGATTTTGGTGGCGCTGGATTCCTTGTGAGTTTATCTTTCGATTGTTACCCATTTGAGGCTGTAGAACGACCTTGGAGAGGATCGCGAAGTTGCTGTTTTCTTCGTGCAGTGGAAACCGATAGTTCTTCCGCTAGTTTCAGCTTTTGGATTTGAGGTTCAGGATAGATTCTGTCGTGGTTGAGGAAGCCAGGTGACAGCTGATTTGCGCTGGTTGATCGCCGTGCCCTTGTTTAATCTGTTGAGGTAGAAATCAGCCGTTGGAGGTACGAATTGAGCAGATTTAACGGCTTTGAGCATGGACATGGCTGTGATTGATGTTATGAAATCTGCTGATGTGATTCCGTGCTTTTACGTGATACAGTTTTGTTGAATTGTTTGAATTGTACATCCTGTTTTCACGTATTGAATTGTATGCATTGTGAATTGAATATTGATTGGCATACATGAATTCATCTTGAGCCTGATTGACATATTTATTGATGACCTGATTGAGAGCCACGTTGTGACTGGCCGACAGATGTGTCGTGCCTGAAAAGTCCAACGCTAATGGTGACTGCCGGATTCGAGCGTCTACCACCGAGCTGTGATGGGCTGACGGCTCTGAAGATCACGGACCGATGATTTCCCCGGTTGATACACCGTGCGGGTATAGAGGCTGATTATGATGATTTTCCAGTTGATACACTGGTCTAGCTATCTGATCCTTGATAGCCCTCATGCATTTTGATAGTCCCAAAATACGATCAATGTGGTTCGAAACAGCTGCAAGAGTTCAGAAGGGGGGGTTGAATGAACTCTTGGTATTTTTAAATTTTTCAAAACCTTTTAAAAGTTTTACAAGCGCTGCTTAACTTAAATCCGAGTTACCATATTTAAGGATCTTAGTTTAATCAAATCTCTCGGCCAACAAAATATGTGCGGAAAAAGGCCGATTAATTTGTGAACAGATAACACAATTAATAAATGCGTAATGTAAAGAGTAAGGGTTCAGAGTTTGTTTGTGGAAGTTCGGATATAAATATCCTACGTCTCCCTTCTTCCTTTTCAATTAGGATTCACAAGAAGCTTTGATTTGTACAGGCCTTCTGCACACACCCAGTCACACAAGCCTCACTTGTATGAACTCCTAGCACTACTAACTCCACGAAGCAGTCGCAGCTGCTGTTTTACAACACTTGTATAATTTTCAAACGGATTTTGATAGCGCGTTTGTTACAGACTCAATCAAAGATATAACAGTGAAATGCACTATATGTGAGACTGTAAAATCTTCTGGTTTCAACAATGAAACTAGATTACAGAAATGTAACCAGAAGATAGACTCGAAGGTACATCAATGAATAGCAACGGTTGTGTTCTTCGAATCTTTGAGCTTTGAGAATAACTTCAATATGTGAGATAGCTCAGAAAGCAATTTGGCAGAGTTTCAGCAAATAGTGAGAGCGAAGGGTGCTTCTTCAATTCAAATTGCTGGTATTCATAGTCTTCGCTCAACGGTCATTTGAATAGCTAAGGAAACAAAATCCTTTTTGAAATTCTGATAATCTTGTAACCCTATACTCTGCTCCACTACAAGGTAAAATGCACACTGTCAGAGCAAATTTGTCGCCTTCCATATTTGTGCAATAACCGTGTAACAACCTCTGTAAATATGTACTATTTACCCAAAATAGTACCGATGATGTCTCCTCAATTCCAGGCAATTGTACGATTCTGTTGATCTTTTCCAAATTGAGTATACGATCGTATTTGAATCTCTTTAAAGCTTGCGCCTGAAATTCTTTAAACTTCATCGTTTATTATGATCTTCCAGTTTCAATATACTTGATAATATGCAACGACTGGAAACTTTAATACTTGAGATATACCAATGTCTGAATCCTTTCAAAAACTCATCGTCTGATTGAGCTAAACGCTGTCGTTTTAACTTATCTAAACGACGTAGTTTTGCTCTTCATCAATAAACACTCCAACGTCTGAATGACTGCGACTCATATCACAACAACGACTGAATCTTTAATTTAGCTTGCGACTGATTTCACAAGACATTGTAGCTTGCGATTGATTTCACAAGACACTGTAGCTTGCGACTGATTTCACAAGACACTGTAGCTTGAGACTGATTTCACAAGACACTGTAGCTTGCGACTTAAATAATTGATGCCGTAGCTTGCGTCTGATCCTGGGAATCACTGTAGCTATCATCTGAAATGTACACATCACTGTAGCTCCCGACTGGATAAATGGTCCACTGTAGCTTGCGTCTTGATAAATAATCCCTGCATCTGAATATGCAAAACACTGTGTTAGGATAAAATTTATAGTTTTGGTGATAACAAAATAAGACAATTTAAATCCAGACGACAGGTTTTTTTCAGATGTTGATATTACAGGGTTTCAGTAGTTGGTTTCGTTGGGTTATTCAGACGCAAGGTATTTCTCATAGTTGAATTTTCAGTCGAC
This sequence comes from Dorcoceras hygrometricum, assembly GCA_001598015.1. Classification (NCBI taxonomy): domain Eukaryota; kingdom Viridiplantae; phylum Streptophyta; class Magnoliopsida; order Lamiales; family Gesneriaceae; genus Dorcoceras; species Dorcoceras hygrometricum. The sequence continues at coordinate 147,972 of KQ997096.1, read as the reverse complement.
AGGCTATCCAGACGAGAGATACAGTAAACCAGTCGTTGGGTAATTCAGATGCTAGCTACAATGAGTTGCATATTCAGATGCTATCTACAGTGAGTTGCATATTCAGATGTTAGCTACAGTGAAGATATTTCAGACGCAGGGTATATTGATTCAGACGTGAGTTTATTTATCCAGACGCAAACTACAGTGTCTTGTGAATCCAGACGCAAGCTACAGTGTCTTGTGAAATCAGTCGCAAGCTACAGTAAAAATTCAGTCATTGTTGTGATATGAGAGGCAGTCATTCAGACGTTGGAGTTTTTATTGATGAAGAGCAAAACTTCGTCGTTTAGATAAGTTAAAACGACAGCGTATGGTTTAATGCTAAAAATCAGACGATGATTTTTGAAAGGACTCAGACGTTGGTTTTTGCATGAATCCAGTCGGTGGTATAACACAATTATTAAACTTCCAGTCGTTGCGTTTTCTCAAATACCTTAAAACTAGAAGATCTTAAACAACGATGAAGGAATTTCAGGCGCAAGCAACAAAGAGATTCAAATACGATCATATACTCAAATTGGAAAATAATTGCCTGGAATTGAGGAGACATCATTGGCACTATTTTGGGTAAATAGTACATATTTTTAGAGGTTGTTACATGGTTATTGCACAAATATGGAAGGCAACAAATTTGCTCTGACAGTGTGCAATTTACCTTGTAGTGGAGCAGAGTATACGGTTACAAGATTATCAGAATTTCAAAAAGGATTTTGTTTCCTTAGCTATTCAAATGACCGTTGAGCGAAGACTATAAATACCAGCAGTTTGAATTGAAGAAGAATCCTTCACTCTCACTATTTTGCTGAAACTCTACTAAGTTGATTTCTGAAGCTTTCATTGCATTGAAGCCATTCTCACAAAAGCTCAAAGACTCGAAGAACAATACTTTGCTATTCACAGAAAACAACCTTCGAGTCATCCTCTGATTCACCTTCGTTGAATCAAGTTTCTTTGTTTAGAAATCAGAGGATATACAGTCTCACAAATATTTTATTTCATTCTTATATCATTAGTTGAGTCTGTAACAAACGCGCTATTGAAAAGCCGTTTGAAAAACAAAATTACCAAGTGTTGTAAAAAGCAGCTGCGACTGCTTGTTGTTGATTGAGGATTGCTAGGAGTTCAACTGGAGCGAGGCTCGGTGATCGGGTGTTTGTAGAAGGACTACAAGCATCAAATCTTCTATTTGAACCTTCCTGAAAAGGAAGAAGGGGAGACGCAGGATATTTATATCCGAACTTCCACAAACAAATTCTCGACCCTTGCTCTTTACTTTATGCATTTATTTATTCATTGTGTTAATCTGTTCACAAATTAATCGGCCTTTTTCCGCACATACTTTGTTGGCCGAGAGATTTGATTAAACTGAGATCCTTAAATCTGGTAACACGGATTTAAGTTAAGCAGCGCTTGTAAAACTATTTTAAACGATTTCAAAAATTTGAAATCAAAGGAGTTCATTCAACCCCCCCTTCTGAACTCCTGCTCTTGTTTTGATCCTATTTTGGGACTATCAATTGGTATCAGAGCCTGTGTATCTTAGTATTGAACAGTTATCTTTTGTGCTTCATTTCATATATTAATATGACTTCTCACAACAAGATTCCTATGTTCTCCATAGAAGATTATGATGACTGGAAGATACGCATGCAAGTGCATCTGGCTGCTCTAGATGATGAAATGTGGGTGGTCCTCACTGAAGGGCCGCTAAAGATTATGAAGCTTAATCTAGCTTTTGCTATATCCAATGGCGAGCCTCAGTTCCTTGAGAAGGCCAGACATGAGTATACAAGTGAATACAAAAAGAAAGCCAACTTGGATAATGTGGCCAGGGATATCCTTTACAAGACGCTGGACAAGGACAAAAACATGTTCAGCAAAATCAAAACCTGCGCCACAGCTAAAGACATTTGGGAAAAGCTGACTCAAATCTGTGAGGGAAGTGACGAGACGAAGGAGAACAAGCTGACGGTTGCTCAGCATAAGTATGAGTCCATAAAATTGAAGTATGGAGAAAAAATGACAGAGTTTGATGAAAGAATCAGTGTGACAGTGATTGAGTTGAATAGTCTTGGAAAAGAGTACAGTAACCGAGAGCTAGCGTTGAAGGTCATGAGAGCGTTACCAAGGGAGTGGGATGTGAAGACCATGGCAATGAGGGAGTCCAAAGACTTGAACAAGCTAGAGCTTCATGATCTGTTTGCCAACCATAAGGCCTACGAGTTTGAGTTGGAGACAAGAGCAGAAGCTGGACCCTCGACATCCCAGCCAACGAAAGCACTAGATGCTGCAACTACTGAACAGTGCTCTCCAAGCACGAGCAAAACAGCTAATCAACTCAGCGATGACGTCATGTCCCTCTTCATTAAGAAGTTTGGGAAATTCATGAGAAGATCCTTCAACCCTTCTAATCCTTATAATAATTATCATAAATCTGATAAAGTTAATGCTGATCTGACTTGTTTTAAATGTGGTCGTCCAGGGCATTTTGCAGCTGATTGCAATAGGCCAAATAAGGAAGACAGATCCAGGGATGACAAGAGAATTGATGATAGATAAAGGAGTAGAGATGACAAGAAGGAGGAGCGATACAAGCGAGATGACAAGACTGATGAAAGAGATGTTGATAGATCCAAGCCAAAGAAGGAGGATAGATCCAGGGATGACAAGATAATGGATGATAGATATCGAAGAGACGAGAAGAAGGAGGATAGATACAAGCGAGATGACAAGACTGATGAAAGATCTGTTGATAGATCCAAGGAGCTATCCAAGGACAGGAGGATGAGAACAAGATCTACAGAAGGCCCAACAGAAAAGAAAGTACTAGTTGCTGAGGAAAGCACCAAAAGCTGGGCAGACACTGATTCACACTCTTCCTCGAGTAACAGCTCCTCATCAAGTGACAGTGAACAGGAGGAAGTTCATTGCCTCATGGCTGATCAAACTTCGGACGATGAGGTATTTGATTTCTCAAATGTTGAATTTACACGTGAGGATCTAGTTCAGGCACTGAACAATATGGTCCATGAGTACAAGAGTTTATCTCACACATTTGAGGAAATCAAAGTTGAAAACGCACGTCTGAAAAATAGTTCAATTGAATCAAGTTCTGATGAGCTTGAGGATACTGACAGGTTGAAGACTGAATTGAGTAAGCTGAAGATAGAAAATGATTTGTTGAGAAACAAATCCAGTGAGCTCAAAGCTGAAGTTGAAAGATTGACTAAGGAAATGAGCTCCTGGAACCAATCGGCACGTGCTCTCCACAAGATGCATGAAATAAAAAAGTCAGTATATGATAAAACTGGCTTGGGTTTTAGTAGTGGTGAAAGCAGCGAAGGGGAGACAAGTACTCAATCACAGCCAGCATATGACAAGTTCAACAAAATGAGCTTTGTCAAAGCCAACGTGATATATGACTGCTATGATTCGATAATATTTGATGACCAGAAATCTCCCAAGTTGAGCGATAATGGAAAAGCTGGTATCGGTTTTCAAGGACCTGAGAATTCCAAGCCAACCTGGCTAAAGAACAAGCTAGACAAGGATAAAGCAAAAGCTGGTTCCAAGTCTTTTGTTCCCAACCAGCCGAGGCGTAATTCAAGGAAGGCAAAATCTGGTTGGACAAAGGCTCAGCCGAGGAGAGATCTAAGTGTTCAGAAGATTAAATCAAAACTCAATAGATCTCACAATTATGCACAGACCTTCGTGTACCCGCATACTGGGAAAACTGTTAAGGTAATTCAAGTATGGGTCCCGAAAGGGGTAATCCGATCTGGACCCAAGTAAAATTGGGTACCAAAATCTATCTTCATGATTGCAGGATAACAGGTACGAACCAGCTAATGTATCAAACTTGTGGTACCTGGACAGTGGGTGTGCGCGACATATGACAGGGAACCCAAAGCTGTTGACAGATGTTGTTCCACACAAAGGAGCAAAGATAGTCTTTGGTGACAATGCTCACGGTAACACTGTGGGTAAGGGTAAGCTTACCCATGGTAACATTTCTATTTCAGACTTTTTAGTTGTTGATAACTTGCGTTACAATTTGATTAGTATCAATCAGCTATGTGACAAAGGTTACATAGTTAACTTTCAACAACACACGTGCACAGTTCAGAACTCAAGTGGTCTGACCGTATTGGTGGGTAAAAGATCGGGGAATACCTACATTATCGATTGGTCAGAGCAGTTGAGGTCTGAACAGCTATGTCTTGCAGCTGGTTCTTCCAAGAGGTGGTTGTGGCATCAAAGAATGAACCATCTAAGCTTCAAAACACTTGCCAAGCTGAGTGAACATGGTATGGTTTCTGGTCTGCCAAAAATGAGTTTTTCTAAGGATAAGATCTGTACAGCATGTCAGCTGGGTAAGCAAATAAAATCTACTTTAAAAAATAAAGGCGGAAAACTTTCTACCCGTTGCCTTGAGCTCTTGCATATGGATATTTTTGGTCCTATTTCAGTATCGAGCTTAGGGGGAACTAATTACACCCTTGCAGTTGTTGATGATTTTACTAAATATACTTGGGTGTTGTTTTTAAAATCAAAATCTTAAACCGCCGACCAGCTGTACGTCTTTTGAAACGTTTACAAAATGACAGATCTTGTTTTGTCAACCGGATAAGAAGTGATCGCGGTACTGAGTTCTTAAATTTTAAATTAACTTCTTATCTGGAAGACTTGGGGATAAAGCATGATCTCTCTGCAGCTAGAACTCCTCAGCAAAACGGGTTAGCTGAAAGGAGAAACCGTACTTTAAAAGAAGCTGCTAGATCTATGATTGCATATTCCAGGATTTCACAAAAATTTTGGGCAGAAGCAGTTAACACAGCTTGTTATACTCAGAACAGATCAATGATTAATAGAATGCACGGTAAAACCCCATATGAGATCTGGCATGGCAAGAAACCTGATATTTCTTATTTCAGGGTGTTTGGGTGTAGATGATTCATTCATAACAATGGCAAGAAGCATCTAACAGCCTTTGAACCTAAATCTGATGCAGGCATCTTCTTAGGCTATTCAGCTGTGAGCAAAGCGTATAGAGTATTCAATAATCGAAGCTTGACAGTTGAGGAATCAGCACACGTGGTATTTGATGAAACCAGCTTCAAGTCCAATTCAGCTGCAAGCTTACATGATTTGTGTTCACGTCTGGAGTCAACAAGTTTTGAAGAATCAGACGACGACGTGCCACAAAGATACTCAGCCGAGGAAGAACAACCAGAAGTGGTCACAACGCATAACAATGATCAACAGGATTTGACAGGTAATCCAGTAGTTATTGATTTAACTAACGTGGATCAGCCGAAGGATAAAATTGCCCCAAGTGCACCAGCTGCTGGGAATGACGTGACAAATGTTCAACCAGACGATAATCAATCAGATGTTGCTAAAACAAACGTTGAGAATCCAGACGTTGCACAAGCAGTCGCAAGCGATTCTCCATTTGTTTCAAGACCAACGCCTGAAGTACCAGCCGCAAGCATATCTTCATCACCAACTGGACAACCAGGCACGAGAACCTCATATCACTCAGTATTGAGACCAACAGCTGGACAACCAGTCGCAAGACCACCAGCTGATGAACCAGTCGCAAGTACATCTCACCAGCTGGAAGTAGACGCTCAAGCCAACAATGCTGAACATCTATTGGTGTCTGCTGATCCAGCCATTGCAAACCAGCCAGCGACACAGGGGGAACAAGGAGCAAATCCATTTGGACTTGATCTTCAGTGGAATAAGAATCATCCACCCGAGCAAGTCATAGGTAATTTCGAATCTCCTGTTCGCACACGAGGCCAGCTATCTCAGGATCATTTTGATGCTGCATTTCTGTCGCATATAGAACCTAAGCAAATAGATGAGACCTTAGCTGACCCGAGCTTCTTAGAAATCTCTGTATAAATTGTCGATAATATCCTACAGGACCTAAGAAACTTCGAACCTCTTCCTACGCTCTTCGATACAGGCCATTCTCGAACAGCTTCTACTTTGGAGAGATATACTTCCACTCCATTCTTAGAAATTATATGATCGAGAAACACAATCTTTTCAATCCAGAATTCACATTTACTAAACTTATCAAATAATTGTTTAGCCTCAAAATCTGAAGTATCACTCTAAGCTGGTCAGCGTGCTCTTCTCTGCTCTTAGAGTGAATGAGAATATCATCTATAAAACAATCAAATCTATCTAGGAAATGTTGGAATACTATATTCATTAAATCCATACACATAATGCGCATTAGTTAACCCAAACGGCATCACTAAGAATTCTTAATGACCATACCGTGTTCTAAAAGTTGTCTTATACACATCTGCATCTTTTACTCTAAGCTGGTGGTAACCAGATCTGAGATCGATCTTCGAGAATATAGCAGCTCCTAGGAGTTGGTCAAATAAATCATCTATCCTAAGAAGAGGATATTTATTCTTAATAAGACTCAGGCTTTCAACTAATCGGTTATAGTGACGCAGATTACGCAGGATGCAGGATTGATCGCACGAGCACCAGTGGAACTTGTCAATTCTTAGGGGATCGATTGATCTCCTGGTTCAGTAAGAAGCAGACATCAATTGCAACGTCAACAGCTGAAGCAGAGTATCTCGCAGCTGGCAGCTGCTGTGCTCAAATATTATGGACTCAACATCAGTTGAAGGACTATGGCATTGATGCTTCTGAAACGCCTATTCTCTGCGACAACACTAGTGCGATTGCGATTACCCAGAATCCAGTACTGCATTCAAGAACAAAGAACATAGATATCAGGAACCATTTCATCAGGGACCATGTGCTAAAGAAGTACGTCCGGTTGGAGTACGTGTCGACTGAGCAACAAGTTGCTGATATCTTCACCAAACCTCTTCCAGACGCTAAGTTCTCTTATTTTAGGAACATATCAGGTTTTCTTGAACTGCCTTGATGTCTGTGAGCTAACGTATTTTGCAGGTTGTCAGTCGTTGCTTAACTCAGCTGCAAGTCTTTTGTTCAGGGGGAACAGTAGACGCCCAGCTGAGGGAAGCATCTTGCGTTGGGAAAATACCAGTCAGAGGGGGAACCAGGATCTGGATTGTTAAGTGTGACGTCGACTGAATATGTTGCGTCTGGACACACTCGGATGTTGCATATACACAGTCGATACTTATTTGTGCAGGTTGTCAGTCGTTGCTTAACTCAGCTGCAAGTCTTTTGTTCAGGGGGAACAGTAGACGCCCAGCTGAGGGAAGCATCTTGCGTTGGGAAAATACCAGTCAGAGGGGGAACCAGGATCTGGATTGTTAAGTGTGACGTCGACTGAATATGTTGCGTCTGGACACACTCGGATGTTGCATATACACAGTCGATACTTATTTGTGACCAGATCCTGTTTGATTCCTTGCAAAATATTAAAAAACAGCTGCGAGGTTATTAAAACCAGACGCAGTAGTTGTGACTTCATAAATATTGGCACGTATCTAGTAATATTGTACCTTGTTCGATTAAAATATTTTGAAAAATCTTTTACACTGTACGAGTAAAAAATTTTGAAAATATCTTTTCAAATCATTTCAAAAAATTGTACGCGCCGTTGGATATGTGACACGTAGATTTGTCATCATTCCAAAAGTCACATCTACACCGTTTCCCATTTCTTAACCTTTTCGTATTCCTTATATTTACGGCGTCCGCTGTTCATTTTCTGTTACCTTGCAAAAATTGTTCTCGTACTATTTTTCTCTCTTGCATTGTTCGTGCTCTCCTTTTGCAGAAACATTTCTACAGGTACTCTCGCAATTTATCAAGAATCAGAAATGGCATCTTCTCTGATCAGTAGCAGCCACCACATTGATTTCGACTCAGTTTTTGGTATCGATGATGTGGGACTAGTGCAGATGTTTGAATCTCTTATTGCGACGGGATTGAAAGAATTTTTGGGTTGCCCAGCCGTCATCTACGTAGCTGATCTCACAGAGTTCTTTGCAAACGGTTCAGTAAGAGACGGATTTGTGGTCAGCACCATTAAGGGAAGAGCCGTTGAGATTTCTGAGGAAGTGTTTGGTGCGACGTTCGAACTATCGACAGAGGGTTTTACAGATTTTTCTGAGGTACCTAAAGATTTGGTGTTTGATGCTCGGAGTCTCTTTTCTATATCCAAGGAGCAAGTCAGTATTTCTTGTTTGAAAAAGGAACTGAAAATAGAATATCGCCTTCTGCATGACATTCTGGCGAAGACAATTTTTGTCAAATCAGGGTCGTTTGACGCGGTGACCCGTGAAAGATTTATGTTGATGTCTGCTATCACGTTTGACGTGAAATTGAACTGGAATAGTTTACTGTTTGGTATTCTTAAGGAAATGGTAACACCCGGTTCCCGGCAGGCGAAAGGTTACGCTATTCAGATTTGTGTTTTTTTGAAGAATATACCTGGTTTGGAGTTGAGTGAATCAAGAGCTTTCCCCGGTCCCAGAGTTTTGAATGAGAAAACATGGCACAGGTATGTGGTTATAAATGAAAAGGTTGGTGGAGAGGAGACCACAGATTCTCCAAGGTTGAAGAAAACCCCTGCTAAAAAGGCTTTGTCAAAGAAAAGGCCAGCTGTTGATGTTGAGGTAGCCCCAGTGGTGAAGAAGAAAAGAACCACAAAGGGTAAACCAGTGGTAATTGCACAAAAGGCTGTGCCTCTCCAAATTGTTGAAGGGATTGCAGTTGCACCAGTTGAACTTCTTCCAGTGCCCAAAAGAATAATTCAGAAGAGAAAGAGGAGGTTGGTTCTGGAGGCTGAGGATGATCTTGTAGTTGATGAGCCAGTGGTTGGTGGATCTACTGCTAAACACCCCGAGGCTGTGACTGGTGTGCAAGAACCAGTCGATGAACCAGTCGCAGGACAACAAGAAGTTGTACCAGTCGTTGAGGCTACAACTGATGATCCGGACGCAATAATTGAACAAATACTGAATCAACTAGATTCAGTTGCTACAACTGATGGTGAAGATCAAACAGCTGTAACAGGTGCTGAAGATACACTGGTTTGATCTCCCTTATGAGGATCTAATGGCTCGCCTTGATGCTGAGAGGCCAGTTGTCACTGCCAGTGACACAGATGAGGATATGGAACAAGTTTTCACAGAGATTGATACAGTTGAGAGAACAGTTGGAACAGACGCTGAGATTGGCATAGTGAGTTCTGGAGCAGTCGTTGGAAATGAACAGTTACAGTTAGTTGAGGAGGCAGACGAGGAGATGAGTGGTGATAGGGAGCAGACGGTGGATGAGCGTATTGATACAGACGAAGCTATGCCACTGGAAGATATTCTCAGGACAATTCCAGTCTACGTTCCATTTTTGTCTGCCAGCACGGAAATTACAAAGATTACAATGGGGAAGGAGATAAAAATCCCTGGTGTTGGTGAGAGGACTTGGTATCTGACCAGTCTTCCTCAAATCCCTGTTGATGATAAAGGGAAGGAAATTCTTGTGGAGAAAGACCCCGTGAAGGGTAACCCAGCCAAGGAACACTATTCTTTGATCTGTGCAGACATTGATCTGCTTGTACTTTTGAGAGCACAGGTAATAGGAGCCGTTGACCAATTCTTTCATTCTTTCAGTTTTAAGAAACTGGCGACCATAAATGTAGAAGAGGTGGCCAAGAAAGAGGAACATGTTCTGTATTGGGGAGAGACGGAGACAATCCGCGTAGCTCTCAACAGGAAGATGTACATATTGCTAAAGTATAGAGAAGTATTGGTGAGAAAGTTTTTAGAATCATGGAAGCAGAATTTTGTGCCTGGTGAAGGATCTTCTGCTACTGATCTTAAGGTCATAAACATGCTTTCCGATATTAATTTGTTTGTTTTGGAAGAGTTGAAGGAGCAGGCTTTAGCACACGGTATTACATGGACAATGACATGCTGCTCAAAAATTTTTGAAGGGCACACTCGTGATCGCGGAGCAGTCATTGCAAGAAACAACACCAGCACTCCATCAAAATGCTGGATTCGAACGATGATTTGTGTTGATGGACTGTGGGCTGTTGAACCATGTGCCGATCACTGGGTGAAGATTCCACGGCCAGTTGTGCTAAATGAAGTTCCTCGCCAGTGCTCGTATGTAGACACTCTACCCACTGTTAGTGACTTTTTCAAGATTTTGAGGAAGAGATGGGCAGATATTTGTATAGAGGCCGTAGCATTCTTTGTTTCAGGCAGACTTCTTCCAGTTGGTTCTAATAATTTTTGCAGATCTCTTTCAGTGGATGGACCAGTTTATAGGGTTGCTCCTCGCCAGTATACTGTTTTTGCTTTGCGGGTATCTCAGTTCTGTACAATTTTTATTGATTACAGTTTTACAGATTCCTACTCTTTCTGCAGATAGTCAGCATGTACAGTTGTCTTCGAGTTTAGTTTTTGAATCTCCGATTGTACAAATAGAGCAAAGTGCAGCTTTTGCGGATACAGATGAACAGATGGACATTGATCTTTCCGATGATTCTTCTCTGCATTTTGATGACAATGATGCTGCTGCTGCTTCAATTTCACTACCAGATGCTCCTATTCCAAATGTTACAGAGGCCTTAGCACAGCTGCGAGCTTCAATAGAACAAATCAGTGAAAGAGATGATGGTGCCAAGCTCAAAGACACATTGTTATTGCACCTTTACGACTTTGAGAGGCAAGTTACCGCACGCTTAGATGCACAGGATAGAGTACTTGGGGCGTTGCGCAAAGATTCAAATGATCAAAGAAATCTCATGTCGTTGGATATTAAGTCATCTCACAAGCAGTTGAGCACTCAGATTGCCAATACTGATCTTGATGTAGTTGATGTCCGGAGGGTGGTCAGGGAGCACTACCTGGAGCTTAATGCTAAAATCAATTCTTTGGATGAGCAAGTGGCCGCTACCCGCAATGATTTATTAGAATTTAGTGCTCAAGCACAGCAGACCCTCAATATCATTACCGACCAACTGAGCGAACTCGTTGCTTATATCAACCGTGGTGGTAATGACAAAAAAGGGGAAGTGGGTAGCAGCCGAGGTCCTCAACCACCACCTGAGGATCAAAACAGAGGAAGTGGCTGTTAGAGTAGATGCCCAACTAGCCAACTTGTGGCGTGTGGGTTCATAGACTCTTGTATATGACAATCTTTATATATGATATTCGCATTTATTCATATGGCATTCTTTACTTTCATTGTGTTGTATGATGATTAACAATTGCGTTGATTAAAGACCTAGAATACACTAAAGTGTATGTTAGATGTGATAGTGGGTATGACGGCTATCATGAAACACATCTAATAGTCA